>BQNB010025574.1:0-56297 GCA_026074375.1 Tanacetum coccineum | reverse complement strand
AAAGTAGATCATACCATGATCACAAGTAAAAATCCATTTTACATGTTAATAAGTTTCCTAGATGGTGATTTACTATATAAACATTATATATACCCAAAACAACAAATGTAAAGTGTTTGAGGTTTTTAGATAACCTTCTGATGATGTATGGTGATGAACAACAAGATCTAAACCCTAGTTTAGATATTAAATCCAAGCTTCCAAGACTTAGAAACCCTAATTCCAAAGAAAACCCTAATCCTAAACCTTTCTTGTTTAACTCTTGTAAACACTAAACCAAGCATTCAAACCTTCTTGTAATACCTTAGATATGATGTTAGAACACTTGTATACTTGCTAAATAAATTTTGTATGGATTTAGTAGGGGTGTTTGTTTAAGCCGTGGTTAGGGAGAGAAAGAACAAGAGAGATTGTGAGTTTTTGCTTAAAGAAATGAAGTGTATGTGTGTTCTGTTCTAGTTAGCACCCTTATATATTACTTGAACTAGTCAAATACCACTTGTAGAAGTCTTAAGACAAGATGAGGGTTTTTAGGAAGGTCTTGGTCAATTCTACTAGTCATGGTCTTAGGTTTAATGAGTCTTATGTTGTACAAGTTCAATTTGGTAACTTGTGTGCTCTTGGTCCCCTTTAGATCACTCTTACACCAAAAATTAGGGAGGGGAGGGTATACTAAATGATTTTTGATATCTAGTGTTGTTATTTTTACAATACTTGTAGTTTAGGAGATGCATAGATTAAATGTAAATGTAATACTTGTAAGGTGTATGTTCTATTTGGTTTATTTTATGTAAAATTTTACCAACAATGTTAACACATGTGAAGTTTTATAAAACTTTGAGTATTGGGTATTGATTCGTCAAGTTTTATACACTGTAAAATATATATAAAATATAATATCTTAAAAGAGTAATTAAGAAAATTACCAAGTTCCCTTGATAAAATTCACTCTTAAAAATATATATAATATAATATAAAATACGTATATTAAACCGGGTAAGTATGATCACCCGGGTCGTTATCCCCAATGACTAGTGAAATTGAAACCACGCTTAGGTTCGGATCCTAATTTGAATGTAGCAAAAATATTTGATTAAACTAATTAAAAAAAATTAAACTAATTAAAAACTAATAAGCTTAATTAACGACTTAACTAATGGACTAATGGTGCAAAAATCTAAGGGATAAACGGGGAAACTAACAGACTAACGGAGGGTTAACTTAGTAAACTACTAAATTCGAAAGTTACACTATCTACCCTGAGAATCTACCCCGATCACAAACTAAGGCCCAAATTAAGGTGAGAATTGAAAAGTGCTTATTATGAAAAACTCAAAGAAGCAAAGTTGTAAAGGAAGCTAGGGAGAACAACTTTAACAAAAGCACTATGGTCTGAAATCCACTAATAAGCTCAATAAAAGCTTATTTCTAAACTGACCTCAGAAAGGAGGCCTTAACCTATGGTTTTACTAATTAAGCTCTAAAAAGCTTATTTTAAGCTCAAAATTAAAAAGGAAAGGAATTCTAAAAAGCTTATGATATGCTTAATCTAAAAATGCAAAGAAAACTAAGCTAGAAGAGCTTTTAAACTACTGAAATTAAGCATGAAACAAGCAAACTCAGGAAATAAGCAAAGCAACACAAACTCCAAATAGACTAGAAAACTTAATAAGCTAAACTAGACTTTAAAACTTTAAGAACTTATTAATCTACTGATTATCCATCTAAATAAGCTATAAAACCTAGACTTAAAAGCTTGAATTAACTACTTTAAATCCTAAAGTTTCTAAGTACTGTTTTTGGAATTTTAAGGTTTTTAATGACTTTTGACAGCAAAATAAGCTAAGACAATAAGCTAGAAAACAAAATTAAAGACTTAAACTATATTAAGCTATATTAAGACTTAACTCCTACTGAATTTGGGAGTCTAAATCCAACTTATACTAAACTTAAAACTAGGCTAAAGGTAGCAGTACTAACTTATGTTAGTACTGCTAGTTAGAAAATTTTAGCAGTACTTTCAACTTGAAGTAACTCTGATGCCACTTTGACTTTTATAGAACAGAATTAAACTAATTAAATAAAGCAAGAAAATGAAAAATTAATAAGCTAAAACTAAACTTAATCCTACTGATTTTGGCAAACCAAAATCTAAGCTAGCAGTACTAACTTATGGTTAGTACTGGTAGTGTAAAAGCTCAGCAGTACTAACTGAGGTTAGTACTGCTAGTGCAATTTCAAGAGTGCACTAAACCAAACACCCCTTTTTAGGCTATGACAGATTTAAGAAAAGCTTTTTAAGAGAAATCTAATGAACAAGTACTGAATACCAGATAAAAAACTAGCTTAAAACAAACTTAACAATCATGATTAAACAACTGATTAAGCCTTAATCTAAGATCTAAACTATTTTACTATATTTTGGTTTTAGAAGTTTTAAAGACAAATATATGAAAGACTAAGATCTAAACTAATTAAGCTAATATTTTTGGATTTTGTGAGTTTTTATGACAGAAATTTGAAAGATAAAGATCTAAACTAATTTAAGCAAAAACAGATGAGGACAAACAACTAAAAAGCACTATAAGAGATATTTAAGCATTGATAAGCAAAGATATTAAGCATATAAGTAATGACTAAGCAATGAAAACTGAAATTAGAGAAGAATGAAAACTGAAATTAGAAAAGAATGAAAAGAGAAACTTACTTGATCCTTTAGCTAAACAAAAGGAACCAATAAAGGCAGCTACAAGCTCTCTAGCTTAATAATAAGCTAGAGCATTAGACCTTGGGATCTCTTCCAAGTTAAGATCCCCTTCCAAAAGGCTCTAATCCATTAAGATCCATAATAGATTTAACTGATTTAAGGTTTAGATAAGATTAATTCTGAATTCAAACAGCTCTATTTCAGCTTATAGACTGAAAGAGCTTAAAATGAGCTTATTGAGACAAATTGGCTTATTAGAGAGCTTATAACTTTAAATGAGAGCTTTGAAAATGAGATTTAAAACACTAAAAACTGAATTTCATTACTTAAAGAAGCTGATTACATTACTTGAAAAAGGAAAATTACATAAAAACACGAATTTAAGCTAGACTAAATTACTAAAAATTAGATAAAGAGAAAAGACGACCCCTTGTGTGTGTGAGAATGAGGCCTATTTATATGCTCTGAAAGAAGCTTCTAGGTTGCCTTGCCTTGCTCTCCAAACCTTCAATCTCTGCCATTCATTTAATCAATCATTTGAGCTCCTTTTGTGGCCGTTGGATTGATTTGTGGACACTTGAGGATTGCCAGGCTGGCATTCTTTGATGTGCTAGTTTTGTGAGTGTTATAGCACAAAAACCCACTTAAATTTGTGCTTCTTTCATAGCCGCGTACGCTCAAAGCTTGAGTAGACCAATGATTTCTCTTGATTTGACTGAATTATCCCTGCCATCTTGTAAGAGAGACCTTGAATTGTCTTCCGTACCCTTTAATTTTCATTTGCCCTTTGTTTTACCATGGGGTGAAAACGGGGAAGACGATGAATAGTGTTTGGAGTTACCCGCTTTTTTTATAACTGAGTACGGGGTAAAATTCAGTTGGACTTTGCCCTCTTGGCAATTTCAGTCCCTTTCTTTGTGATTCCATTTCTAGTTATAAATAACTTTAGAAATTTTCAAGATTGGTCCTTGTGAATTTATAACAAGGGTTTTAGCTAAGGTGTGGGCTGAAGGCTTGGCTTCTTTGGCCTTCTTTTTGTACTCTCTGAATCTCCGTGCCATTTTTTGCTTGATTTGTGACTGTTTTCTTGTGATTTTTGACTTATCCGTACCGGCACACACAAAACACTAAAACAAGCATATTTTTGCCATTTTTGATCTATTTTGGGGTTAATTGGGTTATTTTAAGCATAAATAGATATGTGTATTCTACACTTATCAAAATTCCCCAAACAAAACGATTGTGTGTCCTCACGCAATATCATATGCCTTATAACCAAATACCTCAAAAATCCCCCAAACTAAACCTTTGAAAAGTAGCAAAGATTCTTATTGAGAAAGATAAGAGATCATAAGTTATAAAACACCTGACTTCCCATTTTCTAAGATTTTTCTCTTTTTATGATTTTTCTTGATAATTAACTTCCTAACTACATGTTATTTTGTGTTGACATAATGTATTGTTTTCATTACCTCATTGGTAACTTTTAAGATCATAGAACAAAAAGCACAATTAAGTGTCCAAAAGATAACTTCATCATCCCCGATTTTTCACTTTTCCCATGCTAAGCTTAAAAATAAGATCACTGCTAAGTACGAACTAAGATGCTAAAACTACTTATAATTACAACTTGTGAATTACTCTTCCCGACATAAATCATATATTTAGGTGTGTGTGTTCAAATTAATTTAAACCATTAAATCCACATATTTAGATAGATAAAATCCGACCAAGCTTTACTTAGCAAAATCACATCTCAAAGCAAACAAAAACCTCTTTAGCAAAGACATCGTTGGTTCACTTGTCCCATAAATGATTTTCTTCTCTAGCGATCCCTCCGTCATCGGGTAAGTGCTAAGGCTTTTGACACCCCATCCGGAGAATACTAAACGAAATGCATGAACTTCCGAAGAAAAAGCTTTGAAGACTTTTGCAAACCTTAGCTCAAAAAGAATACCTTGGTTTTAGAGAATGAAACTTTTACTATTTATTTTCTAACTTTGCAACATTATTTTTTTCTAATAACATTTTAGGCTAGAAGTGGTATCACTTTCTTTCAACGAACACATCGGTCCTCGCCTCCGACAAAAGCTCGCGCGTAACTTATATGATACCAACCCTAAATATACATCCGCCACCTTTTCTTTCGATGTCCACATTCGGGAGCGAACCGACAAATGTCCCATGTACTATTTATTGCGATGGATATGTATATTAAATTATTAAACTAAGATTTATAACTTGGCATCTTTATATTCACCAACTATCATTTCATAAGATTTTTTTTTTTAGAATATTTTTTTTTGCAAATAGTAAAAATTTCGTTTAGAAAACCAAAGTATAAACGTGAACAAAAAACCTATTTACAAATGAAGTTTAAGCTCATCAATCGATAAGCTGTTTCTCTTAATATGTTGATAAACTTATTAAGAGTAATACTCTAATTTGTAAAAATTAAAGAGAAACACGTATATTTTAGTCATTTTAAAGAGCCCTGGAAGAAAAATCACAAGTTATTCTTATAACCTTTGGAACTTTCCAAAATAAACTTTGTTTAGCATCCAAATTCGTAAACAACAACTATCATTTCTTATTCTTACACAAGAAAAGGAATTTGCAAATACTAGCCTATATAAAATCCACTCGCTTATTTTAAAATCTACTTGAGATAAGCCCAAAGATATTCATTACTAATGATTATCAAGTCTAGCATGTTTAAATTCACATGAGACTAGCACAAACTAACAATCATTATTGTTTAAGGAAAAGAGCTAGAACTCTACACGAACGATCGGCAAAAATTTACTTCTTATCTTACCGACTGAAAACCTACATTTTTGTCTTACCCATTTTTTTGTTTTTTATTATATATAAACTATATAACAAGGACAGAGAATTTAAAATTATTGCGAATTTTTGTGGGAAAAAACGGTACGTGAGCACAAAACAATAGCAAGCAACATCAAATCGATAATTCTCCCTTCCCAAACTAAAACGAAACTTGTCCTCAATGTTTATAAAGAGTCGGGTCTCTACGTAAATCTAAGCCGTTATAATTAATGCAAAGATAGAACTTAATCGATAATGCTGAAAAGGATATGGGATCTTCCCAAACTATTGTTTACACAAAGGATGAGAAGCTTGAATCGAACGGGAAACAACACCGGACACAGAGGCTTCAAAAATTTGTTGGGGTTGATCCTGCAAAAATACAACAAACAATCAACAAACATTGAGTAAAATCGGAAAGAGAACAAACATCTCACAACAGACCAACACATTAGATAATAGAAAATAAGAAAAAAATATAAAGGATAAGCCATGGGGATTGAACTCCCACAAAGCGGCTTGATTTTGTCACCGAGTCGCAAGCTTGGACTCGAACCCTGAATTTAGTTGTCCTTGAGGGAAAGTCTGAAGGTCCGGGATAACCAGACTGTTGGTGTATCCCCACCATAGTAAACGCTTCAAAAAACGGTGGCATTGACTTTGAACTAGAAACCATCAGCATGATAAGAACATGACAGTGCCATAAGGATAAACATCAGGTGATTGTGAAAGGTCCCGGACCATCGGGATTGAGCTATCCGAGAAAATCTTTTTAATCGAGTTGAAAAGCAAGACTTGATCACACAATATTAAGATTCGGTTACTTTATCTTGGAATCGTGATTCTTCTTTGTCTTCTCCTTGTAAATTAGCTAATTCCGTAAGCTGATCACGAAGCTCGCTGAGTTCATTTAGTTGAAGCTTCGATGAACGCCGCGCAAAGTCTTTAATTCGAAGTTGGCATCTTAAGAGCCAATTAACCTTATGTGTCTAGTTTCAAGCAGGTAAAGTGACACGCTTTTCCATAGACTAACTATGTACAGTCATCAATAGGAGTCTTGTAAGCGGTTCTAAAAGCCCATAATGCATCATCTAGTTTGTCAACCATGAGCACGGTTTTCTCCTACCGTCCTATCCAAAATCTTTTGAGACCTCGATTCGTGACTTCAACTTGACCACTCTTTGAGGGTGTAAGAGTCGAAAGACGATGGGTGACCACCATATTAGACAATAACCTTATCAAATTTGTCGTTATAAAAATGGGTCCCACGATCACTTATGATTGCTCTCCTCTCGAGCACACCGGAATCGGATAAAAGGGATTTTAAGACATTAACAACTACCCTGACATCTGTTAGTTTGGGACGCATTCCAACTCAAAACCCCTTGAAAATTAGTCGACGACGGCTACGTTGAATATATTTGTTACCCCTATGGACGGAAAAGGCCATAAAATTCCAATTCCCCATAAATTCGAAAATCTCACAAACTTGGTTTGCATTTTTGAGCATCTCATCACTTTGAGAAGATTTTGCCTTGTCTTTTTGGACAAGCATCACAAGATTTATCAATTCGGTTAGGCATCCTTATAAATGAGTCCAATAAAAACCTCATCAAAAATCTCATGGCGGTAAAGTGGACTCCGTAAGTGTCCCCGGTGTCCACTGTAACAGCTTCGAGAATTTTCGAGAGCTTCTTTGCCATCTCCACACCTTTCGATAATATGATCGCACAAGTCTTGAAAGAAAAGGTCCCAACCCAAAAATATGGTTTACATCTTTAAAGAATTGTTTTTTCTCTTAGTCACATTCTTTTTTTAATGAATTTCCCCCGTGGTAGTTAGCAAAGTCTGCGAACCCCTCGGTACTTTGGTCTTGGAAGTTAACAACACTTAAGTCTCTAAATAGAAAAGTCTCAACGGTAATCACTTTTGGGATCAAAAACATTTTTCGTAGGGTTTTCAAGACGAGAGAGGTGATCGTATGATAGTTTTTTCCAGCCTCCCTTAGTATCGATATCTGTAAATCCAAATCTTTGAAGAAGTAAGAACCCATCAAGCAATCTTGCTTTGGCGTCTTCTTGTTGAGAACGGTATTTCAAAGCGGGAGTGTGTCCGGTAAACAACAACTCTTGTTCAATGATTAGATATGAACAAACTCTCGAAAGCAGAAACAAACTGCAAGCATTCTTTTCGGTTGTTGTGTAATTCGTTTCTGCTTCTGTCATGGTCTTGTTAGCGTAATGAATTGGTCAAAAATGCTTCTCAATTCTTTGTCCTAGGACCGCACCGATTTCATAATCACTTGCATCGCACATGATTTCAAAAGGTTGGTCCCAATTTGGAGCAATCAGAATTGGAGCTTCGGTCAACTTCTTTTTCAATGTTTGAAAGGCTAGAATGCAATCTTCCGAAAAAATGAAGGGAAATTCTCTCTAAGAGATGGGTCAGGGTCGAGAGATTTTGGAAAAGTCCTTTGATAAATCTTTATAAATCCACATGTCCGAGAAACTTTGATTCCCTTGACTGTCGTTGGATGAGGAAGCTTAAAATTACATCAATTTTAGCTTTATCACTTTAATCCCTTTCTAGAGATTCTTAAGTCCTAAAACATACCCTCCCTTTAACCAAAATGGCTCTTTTCCCATTTAGTGGTTTAATAGGTGTCATCACACCTTTTAACATTTGTATCTAAAATTAGCAAACTGAGGAAAAAAAATCGCCAAAGAAAACTGAAAAATAGTCCATAAAAACTTCCATTGTTTTCTCTATCATGTCGTGAAAAATGGCCATCATACAACGTTGGAAAGTTCCAGGAGCATTGTCAAACCGAATGGCATAACAACTGCGGTACGACGAAATTCCGTATGGGCAACGTAAAAGTAGTTTTCCCCTCCTTGATCTTTAGGGACATTGGAATTTGAAAATACCCTGAAAAACCATCTAAGAAACAATAAAACTCGTTGCTTGCCAGGCTAATCGGCTCTAACATTTGGTCCATGAATGGGAAACAGAAATGGTCTTTACAAGTTGCTATCGTTCACTATTCGATAAATCGATGCAAACTCTCCCATCCGTAACAATCTGTAGGCACCAAGCTCTTTTCTTCGTAGGACAACGTCATACCACCTTTTTTAGGAACACAATGGATTGGACTAACCCATGGACTATCCGAAATTGGATAAATCAATCCCGTGTCAAGAAGTTTTTCTACTTCTTTCTTAATGACGTCGTGGATTTTAGGGTTAACCCTCCTTTGATGTTGGACTGAAGTTCGAATTCATATTCTTAAAGGATTTTTGTGAGAGCAAATTCTGATCTATAACCTCGATACCAGAGTAAGTTTCCAAGCAATAGCTTGTTTTCACTCGGTTTTTTAGAACTTAACGAGTGAGGTCTTTTCATCTTGGCTCAAATCTTTGAAATTATAGACTGGAAAATTATTTGTTAATTTTCTCTCTAAAAAAATGCATACCAGATCGAGGTAACTCTTTAAAGCTCGACATTTTCTGGAATTTCATCTTTGGGTTCATAAGAAGTAGCATATTCGACTGAAGATTTCTTTGGTTCGACAACTTTGAGATCTTTTTGAATTCCAGGTAAGTAATCTCCTTGGTTTGGTTGAGGTAATGGATCATTGTTGAGAAGTGCCTCGAGAATGATAATGACACCCACGGGATCAATAGTATGTAGTCATTGGAAAACAGTGAAACTGTTTCAACATCGATTGCTATGAAAGCATCGGCTTTCTTCAAATAATAATCGCTTTCATCAAAAGGAGTAAGTGTTGGAGATGAAGAGAAACAATCGGATCGAATTACGGATAGAGGATAGTTGCTAAGCAACGGATTCGGAACAATCCAAGTACTTCTTGTGAGTCTTCTCACAAGTTATGCATCGATTTAGATCCAACCTTCTTCAATGATTCGCTAATATTGTATGAAATAGAAGGTGCATCACCACATTTAAGGTAACGACCTGATCATCATTCCTAAGATAATCTCTCTACGAAAACATCGATAAAGCATGAGTTTCCTAAGAAAAGGTCGCCACGAGTATAATGGTGTACTCGAGTATCGGCTAAAAGTCAAGGAACAACAAAATCGTCGGAAAGTAAAACTTCCCTACTTTGACAAAAACATTTATCAGCTACACCGGTTGTTGGAATTGTACGGTTCGGCTATTCTAATACCATGTTTTGTTTTCGGTGTAGGCCTGAAGTTTGAAGCTTTTTCCAGATGGAAAATAGGCATAGATCGATACTAGTACCTAAATCGCAAGAGCAAAGTAACTATATCGAACCCTTTCTGAAAAAATCACATGGAATGAGAAATCGACCGGGGTCACCTTCTTTTCTGGAAGCTTTTATTAAGACTAACCGCACTACAATTTTCATTCAACGCGTTTTTTGGTTAACTCAATTAACTTGTCCTGTTATTCAGCACTTTTAAACCTCGGAGCAAACTTTGGCATATGAAAGAGAGCATAATACCTTCTGAAACTTTAGCTCAGTGAAGAGTTAACGGAATATTTCCGATAAACTATGAAGCAAGTATATCATCCTTTTCACGAATCTTTATTTGTTGAGTTCGATGGGTTAAGGTAAATTAGGTTTGGCTGATAGCAATGAAAAACGTTCTTTCGATTGTTCTTTGTCTTGGTTTGTATCCTTGGACGGAATGGAGGAGTTGGACGGTCTTCGTGCTCGTAGCTCCGTATCCTTGTCACATCACTTTTCCTTTTCCACCACCGCGGTGTAATCGGAGGTCCATCGAATGAAACACCACTACGAGTTGTAAATTGCCTTGGCTTTCGTTTCTAGGATTTGTAAATGGTATTGCTAGGTAAAAGAACTTTAACTTGAAGTTGGTTTGGTTATTGCCTAATTCATCAACTTGGTGCAAAGGCTATGGTTAACAAACTTGTAACATTTGCTATTTGATTTTGCAAACCTTGATTTTGATTTTGCACATTCTTCAATATCGCATCGTTTGCTTTGACGTAGCTTTCAAAATCTGTTTTCAAAACACTATTTGTTAGAGGTTGGTAAGGTAAAACTTGATTGATTTGTGGTAGATTGGTTGTGTTGGTGATGGTGGACTGATAAACATGATTTTGACATTTTTGATTAAAGTTTACCTCCACGGTTTTGGTTGAAATTATAATTGGTTCCTTGTATCGGTTTGTGTTGGTTTGGACATTTGTTTATTGAAACCTGGTGTGTGTCTCATTTGCTTGCCAAATGGAAGGTTGATTTCTTTGAGAAAATTACCAACGGCATCGGTTGTTGAAATTGTTGGATGTTGTCATGAAAAACGGGAAAATCGTTTCCACCTCGAGTTAACGACAAATGTTAAAAATGGTGATTTGATCCACAAAGTGAACACATACTTCCTCAACTGCTTTGACCGGTGCATGAGTAGTCACAACTAAAAGCTTTCATTTGATTCATCATTGGTTCATCTTGAAAGTCATCTTATCCTCGAGAGAAGCGGCTTATTTTTTGTGCATATCGAAAGAAATTAGTTAGAAAATGAAGAATTGGAAAGAGAGTCTCCGTACACACTCTTGAATCATAAGCACGACTTTTGGAATAATGAACCTTTTGACTTGCTTCAATAAACGCTAAAACCTTCTTGAGGCATCTTGTCTAAAAAATTGCCACCCGCGGGCGGAATCTAAGGCATCTTGATCGTTGGAATTCAAAGAATTATAAAACGTATCGAGTTGGTGGAGTTCCGAGAAGCCATGGTGAGGACATTGACGAAGGAGTCCCTTTAAACGTTCCCATGCTTCATTAAAGGCATCATTTGGTTTTTGAATAAAAGTAATGATTCTCATTCCGATAGTAAGTGCTTTTTGAAAGTTGGGAAGTAATTGGTTTATGAATTTTGAAACAAGTCGACCCATGTTTAGGAATTGATCCTTGTGGTTCATTTTTCTAAAACCAGATATCGGGCTTCTCCGTCTAGAGAAAAAGGAAAAGCAAAAGCATTAACCGTAAGTGTTTCGGTAACTTTCTGGAAATGACTAAACGTTTGATAGTGACCTTATTAAAAAAATCGAAGGTGATTGTTGGGGATCCTAGTCTACCCGTAAACTTATTACTTTGCACAAGATTTGATTAAGGTTGCATAAGCTCGAAATATTAGCATTAATATCCGTGGACAACTATAGGCATCTTGCATAACCACACGATGGGTGCTTGTAACTATTTGGGTCATTGTCGATTGTCGGCCATTGGAACAACGTTTTGGTTCAACAATTGTTTTTCTTCTAAATCATAAAATTTTTCAACAACACGAAGAGTTTGCTAATGACACGTCCTACGATATAGCGAACAGAGATTGCGCAAAAAAAGAAAAACTAAAAGCAAAAACTTTTTAACACTAATAAATATATAAATTTTTTTTTAGATATATATAAATAATAATATATATAGTATATAATATATATGTTAGTATATAAATATATAAAAATAAATATTAGCAATGGATTAAAACGATACACGAAGAACTAAACCAAATAATCAACTAGTCTTCACGATATCTCTTGAAAATTACTTTTCAAGGTGAGCCGTACTTGGTAGTGACACAAAATGCAATTTTAAATCTTTGATAACGAATTGGGAACCAATTGCAAGTTCAACCATAAATTTAAATTATAATATCTCCAAAGAAGAATATAGTGTGTGTTCGACTTACCAACTTTGTTTATTTTATTTCTTTTTTAAAGGACAATTTTTTTATGTTTTTGATTTTTCTATTTTTTTTATATCTTTTACTTATACTAAAAAGAAAAGAAAAATATTTTTTACTTATTGATTGATTTTTTTTTAATTTTTGGATTATAGAACAAAAATGAAACTTTCGAAGACGAAAGGATCTTCAAACCAAATCAACAAACACAAAATGTAGGAATCGTAAACACTAATCCCACGGCAACGGCGCCAAAAAACTGAAGTCCGTCAAGATTAATACACGACACTGGTAAAATATATATAAAATATAATATCTTAAAAGAGTAATTAAGAAAATTACCAAGTTTCCCTTGATAAAATTCACTCTCAAAAATATATATAATATAATATAAAATACGTATATTAAACCGTGTAAATATGATCACCCGGGTCGTTATCTCCAATGACTAGTGAAATTGAAACCACGCTTAGGTTCGGATCCTGATTTGAATGTAGCAAAAATATTTGATTAAACTAATTAAAAAAAATTAAACTAATTAAAAACTAATAAGCTTAATTAACGACTTAACTAATGTCTAATTGAGCAAAAATCTAAGTGGAATTAAACGGGAAACTAACAGACTAACGGAGGGTTAACTTAGTAAACTACTAAATTCGAAAGTTACACTATCTACCCTAAGAATCTACCCCGATATCAAACTAAGGCCCAAATTAAGGTGAGAATTGAAAAGTGCTTATTATGAAAAACTCAAAGAAACAAAGTTGTAAAGAAAGCTAGGGAGGACAACTTTAACAAAAGCACTATGGTCTGAAATCCACTAATAAGCTCTTAAAGAGCTTATTTGTAAACTGATTACAGAAAGTAAAGATTAACTCTTGGTTTTAGAAAATAAGCTATAAAAAACTCAAAACTAGTTCAAAATGAAAAAGGAAAGAAGTTCTGATGAGCTTATGAACCGGGTAAGTATGATCACCCGGGTCGTTATCCCCAATGACTAGTGAAATTGAAACCACGTTTAGGTTCGGATCCTGATTTGAATGAAGCAAAGATATTTGATTTGGAAAGATTTAAATTGAACAATTAAACAAATACGGAAATGCAACTATAAAGCAAATTGACTAAGATTTAACCCTAAAAATGTAAACTAAAATTTCACTAAATTAAGAAAAGTTGCCAAAAATTATTAAGAATAAAACCCCTAATTTTTATCTTTTTATAAAAGTTTAATTGAACTAATTAAAACTTAACCCTAATTATTAATTAAAACTTAATAAACTAATTAAAAACTAATTTTGAGACTAACTGTGAAAAAGACTTGAGGACTAACGGGCTAAAACATTTAACGGGCAAGGATTAACTGGAAAACAATTAAAATAGAAAAATTACAGGAATGGTCCCTGACGACTTACCCCGACAACAAACTAAGCCCAATTATAAGCTTAAATTCTAAAAGTGCTTATCACTAAAAACTTAAAAGAGCAAAGTTGTTAAGGAAGCTAGGGAGAACAACTTTAACAAAAGCACTATGGTCTAAAATCCACTAATAAGCTCTTAAAGAGCTTATTTCTAAACTGACCTCAGAAAGGAAGGCTTAACCTTTGATTTTAGAAAATAAGCTATAAAAAACTTAAAACTAGTTCAAAATGACAAAGGAAAGAAGTTCTGATGAGCTTATGATATGCTTAATCTATAAATGAAAAGAAACTAAAGCTTAAACTACTTTTATGCTACTAAAATTGATCATGAAATAAGCAAACTCAGGAAATAAGCAAAGCAACACAAACTCCAAATAGACTAGAAAACTTAATAAGCTAAACTAGACTTTAAAACTTTAAGAACTTATTAATCTACTGATTATCCATCTAAATAAGCTATAAAACCTAGACTTAAAAGCTTGAATTAACTACTTTAAATCCTAAAGTTTCTAAGTACTGTTTTTGGAATTTTAAGGTTTTTAATGACTTTTGACAGCAAAATAAGCTAAGACAATAAGCTAGAAAACAAAATTAAAGACTTAAACTATATTAAGCTCTATTAAAACTTAACTCCTACTGAATTTGGGAGTCTAAATCCAACTTATACTAAACTTAAAACTAGGCTAAAGGTAGCAGTACTAACTTATGTTAGTACTGCTAGTGTAAAAATTTCAGCAGTACTTTCACTTGAAAGTACTGCTGATGCACTTTGACTTTTAAGAACAGAATTAAACTATGAAATAAGCTAGAAAATGAAAACTTAATAAGCTAAAACTAAACTTAATCCTACTGATTTTGGCAAACCAAAATCTAAGCTAACAGTACTAACTTATGGTTAGTACTGGTAGTGTAAAGGTTCAGCAGTACTAACTGAGGTTAGTACTGCTAGTGTAAAATCAAGAGTGCACTAAACCAAACACCCCTTTTAGACTATGACAGATTTGAAAATAACTATTTAAGAGAAATCTAGTGGACAAATACTAAATACTAGATAAAAACTAGCTTAAAACAAACTTAACAATCATGATTAAACAATTGATTAAGCCTTAATCTAAGATCTAAACTATTTTACTATATTTTGGTTTTTTTAGAAGTTTTAAAGACAAATATATGAAAGACTAAGATCTAAACTAATTAAGCTAATATTTTTGGATTTTGTGAGTTTTTATGACAGAAATTAGTAACTAATGATCTATAACTATTTAAGCAAAAACAGATGATGACAAACAACTAATAAGCAAGAGATTAAGCAAATAAGCAATATTAAGCATATAAACTATAACTAAGCAATTTAAAACTGAAATTAGAGAGTAATGAAGAAAGAAACTTACTTGATCCTTTAGCTAAACAAAAGGAACCAATTAAGGCAGCTACAAGCTCCCTAGCTTATAAATAAGCTAGGGTATAGGTCCTTGGGATCTCTTCCAAGTTAAGATCCCCTTCTAAAATCTCAAATATAATAAGATCCATGTAAGATTAAACTGATTTAAGGTTTAGATAAGGTTATTACTGAATTCAATGAGCTCTATTTCAGCTTATAGACTGAAAGAGCTTAATATGAGCTTATTGAGACAAATTGGCTTATTAAGAGAGCTTATAACTTTAAATGAGAGCTTTGAAAATGAGATTTAAAACACTAAAAACTGAATTTCATTAATTAAAGAAGCTGATTACATTACTTGAAAAAGGAAAATTACATTTAATAAAAACACGAATTTAAGCTAGACTAAATTACTAAAAACTAGATAAAAAAGAAAGAAAAAGACACCCTTGTGTGTGTGAGAATGAGGCCTATTTATAGTGCCAAGCTGAAGCTTCTAGGCCCTCTTGCCTTGCTCTCCAAACTTTCAATCTCTGCCATTCATTTAATCAATCATTTGAGCTCCTTTTGTGGCCGTTGGATTGATTTGTGGACACCTGAGGATTGCCAGCGTGTCATTCCCTTGATGTGACGTTTGTGCTAGTTTTGTGAGTGTTTTAGCACAAAAACCCACATAAATTTGTGCTTCTTTCATTGTTGACGTGGCTCTTCTTGAGAGAAGGTTAATGAATCCTTTGATAAAGACTGATTTATCCCTGCCATCTTGTAAGAGAGACCTTGAATTGTCTTCCGTACCCTTTAATTTTCATTTGCCCTTTGTTTTACCATGGGGTGAAAACGGGGAAGACGATGAATAGTGTTTGGAGTTACCCGCTTTTTTTATAACTGAGTACGGGGTAAAATTCAGTTGGACTTTGCCCTCTTGGCAATTTCAGTCCCTTTCTTTGTGATTCCATTTCTAGTTATAAATAACTTTAGAAATTTTCAAGATTGGTCCTTGTGGATGTTATAAAAGGGTTTTAGCTAAGGTTTGGGCTGAGGCTTGGCTTCTTTGGCTTCTTTTTGTACTCTTCTGAATCTCGTGTCCGTGTTTGCTTGATTTTGACTGTTTTCTTGTGATTTTTGACTTATCCGTACCTGCACACACAAAACACTAAAACAAGCATATTTTTGCCATTTTTGATCTGTTTTGGGGTTAATTGGGTTATTTTAAGCATAAATAGATATGTGTATTCTACACTTATCAGGTATAATAATGGGTATTTGTTGAAGCGTAGATAAGTTTTGATGGTTCCGGGTATGCCTAAATGTATTTTATCGCGAAACGTAAACACTTTACGTAACTAATAAAAATAAAATATGCAAAGTTAATAATTATCCTCTAAATAATTATCTAACACTTGCTTGACGTAAACATTTAATTGTTTGATGCCCGTTTACGTTGAATGATAAATTTTAGCTTATGCGATTTAACTTAACGATTAAAATTAAAAGCAAACGTGTACGAGACTAAAAATAAATAGTGAATTAAATGACGTCGTAAAATGACCTAAAAATACGGATTGTTACAATGAGCATCAACCTCAAAACAATTTTGAGTGATGTCCCAAGTCAAGAACACAGCACATAGTCGCCAATTATTACAACCATAAGCCCAAGCAGGGGTCCACATAATCTTAGATCAACAATCCTCAAGAAAACTAAATCCATCACATACATCAAAAGCAAGACTTCTCAAACAAGACTCCTACGGGATTTCAAAAAGTTTGCTACATGCATCACAACTTATCGATCATTAACTTCACCTGAAAATGATACTCGAAAACGTCAACAATAATGTTGGTGAGCTCGTAGGTTTGACTCAAAACCCAGTCGTTGTGCTAATATCTCAAACAGTTGGACAATTGTGCTATATGACACTGAATATATGCAGAACAATCAAGAACCCATGACTTAGCATCCCCGCTAATCATGTACCAAGACCTAGCATCTCTGCTAGTCTTATCACCAACGCGTACCAACGCTCTTAGGGTCGCAACCCCGATGACATACCACACCTAAAGACTACCAGCTGGAGTATGTTTAGGGTGAAGAACCACACATAAAGATCACACAGCAAAGCGTACCAACACATGTTATTCACGTAGCAGTCATAAGTACATTAATTGTCCCAAAAATAAAATCACATTTAAGTATCATTTTTCCCAACGAAAAAACAGTAAAAATGAGGCTACGAGAACTCACCTGAAGTAAGTCTTTAGCAACCAAATCTCAATCACACAAACAAATGCAACAACGTCCGCACACGACCTAGTCCAGTTAATGTCTCATTTTAATCCTTCATTTCCAAAAACAGTTTTCCAGGTATGATGCATAGAGATTAGATGCTTGTTGTATGGTTATCTTAAACGTTTTAGTGGTGTGATGGTTGGCTACTTAACTCCAGAAATACCATATTAAAATCCATATCTTAGTACAATATACTTATACTTATACTATTTAGCAAAATAGATAAGTAACATAAGTAAATATTTATAATAAATAATTATAAATATATATTGATAAGTGCATTCGGTACACTTAGTTACCATAAATATATCACTGATACTATACGTAATGAAACGTTTATGTTCGCTAAATATTTTAGAAAAGTTTCAAGAAAAATTATATTTTTCGTCTTTTAGTCGACTTATTAAAATAATAAAATAATAATATTTTATTATTAAAAATGAAAATCACGTTCTAGGTAAAAATTCTAAGTATAGATTTTTTTCGAAATTTCGGCATGACCCGTACGTTTATACGACATTTCCCAAGGTTTTTAAACCTTATTTTCAAACAATTTCCAACATTTCGACACTTTCTGACCAAATTCTAAAAATCACCTTTCACGACGTTTTCCAAAATACTTTCTCGAAACGACTTTCAATATAACATCACAAGTATATTTCACTTCCCAAAAGTTCGTCAAAATTCTCAAAACGACTAGTTAACTCTTATTGGACTTTAAGGCCCAACAAGGGTTCATTATAGTTTTTACATATCCAAAATACGTTCTAAACCCAAAACCAAGGCCCAATAGCGTATATAAGCTCAAATCAATAAGTAAATGAGTAATCCGGACCACAATAAGCCATCCAATAAGCCATGGCTTATTGATTGCTTATTGGGTCGTGAGCCCATAAGCTCCAAAATCTAATTATTAAGCTTAAAAAATGCTAATAAGCTACGTATCATATTTGGTTAACACCATAAGCTATAATAATACTCCACAAAAATACGACATACTAGAATAATAACCAAAAACACTTTTCTTGTGTTTCCATTTCCAACTGTGAGCATATAAGCCCTAAATATTCGAGCTTAAAAATAAGCCCAAAAAGTCATATGCAAAATAAGCTACTTATCAAATATATGTTTTCAACCATCACGACCACAATATCAAAACTAACAAAACCCCTTTGTTCCTTTCTTTAGTTCGACGCAAACAAACACCCTTTTTCCATTCGTTTTGTTTTAAAATTTCGATTTTTACGACGATCAACTCGTACAACTAACATCTATGCATCACTAACAACCCAAAAGGACAAGAAATTTTTTAATTTAAAAGACTTACAAAAATGGTCTTCAAAATAAATTTTGACGCGAACCGAACAACCCAAACGTTATTTAAATGCTAACTCGTGTACTATAATCAACCCAAAACTCCAAGACTCTTCATGTTTTTGATCAAATTTTCAAAAATAATAAGTGTGTGTGTGTGTGTTATTTCAGACGCAAGAGGGAGAGAACACACAAGAGTGTGTGTTTTATTTTTTTGAAAACAATAAATGAAACGAGCATGTTATGAAAGTTACAAAATATAAATGTACCATAGGTGGACTCAAGAGCTAAAAATGTGTCATCTTGTCCCCCATGCTTATCTATAACCGGTCAAGGCATCCTATGCCCCCGGGTGTCTTCGTTTTTGTGTTGGGATCACTTAAAAACTCGTAAAACTTAACCGTAAATTATTCCCCAAAGTTACTTAGCATTTTTATTTACTTTACCAAAATTCGTTTTGGACATTAACGGACGTGTCGCTACTCGTTTTTTAGTATTTTCTCAAATTTCACGGGTCAACCACCCGGAATATAAATAACTGAATAATAACCTTTAAAAAGGATTATTATACACGATAAACCATCAATTACCACGATTCTCATAAAATCACCATCGTCAACACGGTACAATATTCTAAATAACTGGCAAACGTTGAATAGTCAAAGGACTAAATTAGAATATTCAAATCGCAAAAGGGGCAAGGGTTACATTCTACCCCCTTAAAAGAATTTTGCCCCCGAAATTCAACTACTTATCAGCACTAAACAGATGCGGGTTCTTAAGTTTCATCTGATCCTCACGTTTCCACGTGAATTCAGGTCTACGTTTCGAATTCCACCGAACCTTGATGATGGCAATTCTACTCTACTTGAATTTCTTGAACTCTCTCTCTAAGATTTCCACAGGCTCCTCAATGAAATTCAACTTAGCATCTACTTGAATCTCGTCCACGGGCACTTGCAGTGTTGGATCAGCCAAACACTTCTTAAGGTTCGACACGTGGAACATGTCATGAACACCGTTCAACTCCTCAGGAAAATCTAACTGATAGGCTACCAGTACTACCTTCTCAATGATCTCAAAAGGTCCAAAAAATCTAGGTGCTAATTTCCCCTTCTTCCTAAAGCGTACCACACTTTTTCAAGGCGACACTTTGAGCAAGACATAGTCACCTACACTAAACTCTAGAGGCTTCCTCCTCTTATCCGCATAACTTTTCTGACGATCACGCGCAACCTTAAGTCTATCCTTAATCGGTGAGATCTTCTTAGTGGTCTCTTGCACTAACTCAGGTCCTATCAACTGACCTTCTCAAACCCCAGCCACAAAATTAGGGAACGACACTTCCTACCATACAAAGCCTCAAACGACACACATCTCACACTAGAATGGTAACTATTTTTATATGAAAACTCAACTAACAGAAGATGAACATCCCAACTTCCCCCGAAGTCTAGGACGCACGCTCTAAGTATGTCTTCCAATGTTTGAATAGTACGCTTACTCTGACCATCGGTCTGAGGATGGTAAGCTGTACTCATGTCTAACCTGGTTCCTAGTGCCTCTTGCATTGACTGCCAAAACCTCAATGTGAACCGACTATCACGATCAGATATGATCAAGATCTACACACCATGCCTAGAAACAATCTCATTCAGGTACAACCTAGCCAATCTATCTATCTTATAATCCTCACGCATGGGTAGAAAATGAGTAGACTTAGTCAATCGGTCCACAATGACCCAAATTGTGTCATGCCCACTACTAGTCCTAGGCAACTTAGTCACAAAGTCCATTGCTATCCCTTATCATTTCCATTCAGGAATTTCAGGTTGCTGCAGCAAGCCAGACGACCTTTGATGCTCAGCCTTAACCTTCAAACAAGTCAAACACTTACTCACATACACAGCTATGTCCTTCTTCAAACCCGGCCACCAATTCCTATCTCTAAGGTCATAATACATCCTATTAGCTCCTGGTGTACAGAGTACTTTGACTTATGGGCTTCATCCATTATCAGGGTTCTCACATCACCCTTTAAAGGGACCCATATTATCTAGGTAATACAATGCTCCATCTAAACCTTTCTACAATCCCACAGACTCATCAGATGCCATCTTTTGAGCCGCTAGTATCCTATCCTTGATACTCGACTAAAGGGTCATATTCATAGCTCTAACTCTTTTAGGTTTTACTTTCTCTTTCCTACTTAATGCATCAGCCACTACATTCGCCTTACCTAGATGGTAGCGAATTTCACAGTCATAATCACTAAACAACTCTATCCAGCGACGCTGTCGCATATTCAACTATTTCTAACTAAAGATATGCTGGAGACTCTTATGATCCGTATATACAACACTCTTTGTCCTATACAAATAATGTCTCCAAATCTTAAGTACAAACACAACCGCACCCAGCTCTAAATCGTAGGTTGTATAATTCTTATCATGAATTTTTAACTGCCTAGATATATAAGCTATCACCTTACCTCTTTGCATCAACACACAACCTAATCCTAGGCCAGACGCATCACAATACACCACAAAATCTTTCGGTCCATCGAGGAGAGCTAGAACAGGTTCATTACACAACTTATCCTTCAAAGTTTGAAATGCATTCTCCTGCTCCTCACCCCAATCGTAGGTCTTACTTTTCTGAGTCAAGACGGTAAGCAGCTTAGCTATCTAAGAATATTCCTTAATGAACCTATGGTAATACCCTGCCAATCCTAAGAATGAACGAACCTCAAACGGAGTTCTAGGGGCTTTCCAATTCTTAACAGCTTCAATCTTACTAGGGTCCACATGAATACCATCTCAATTAATCACATGGCGGAGAAACTGTACTTCCTGTAACAAGAACTCACACTTAGAAAACTTAGCATATAGTTTCTCTTTCTTAAGCAATTTTAAGTCTAGTCCTATATGCATCTTATGCTCTTCTCGGGTCTTAGAGTAAATCAAAATATCATCAATGAACACTATCACAAACTTGTCTAGATACGGCCTACATACTAGGTTCATTAGATCCATAAATACCACTAGTGCGTTAGTCAAACCAAAGGGCATTACTGTGAACTTGAAATGTCCATAACAAGTTCTAAACGTAGTCTTTGGAATGTCATGCTCATGCACTCTCAGCTAATGGTATCCGGACCTAAGATCTATCTTAGAGAAATACTGTGATCCTTGAAGTTGGTCAAATAGGTCATCAATCCTAGGGAGTGGATAACGGTTCTTAATGGTTAACTTGTTCAGCTCTCTATAGTCAATACACATCCTAAAGGATCCGTCCTTTTTTTTAATGAACAATATCGGTGTTCCCCAAGGCGACAAGCTTGGTCGAATGAAACTTTATCTTGGAGTTCTCTGAGTTGACCCAACAACTCCTCCAATTCAAAAGGTGGCAAATGATAGGGAGACTTTGCGACCGACATTGCTCCAGAGATTAACTAAATCCGAAATTTGATTTCTCGAACAAGCAGCAATCTAGATAGGTCATCTAGAAATACCTTGAGAGAATCTCTCACTACCACTATCTTTTCTTGTTTCTGTTCCTTAGTCCTAGCACTCATTAATTGTCTCGCCTTCCCTTCCAGTTTCTCTCCTAATACTCTAAGCACCTTTTCATCTAGTAGTGGTATCCTCACTACTTCTCATGACAAATTATCTCAGCCTTATGGTCAGATAACCAATCCATTGCTATGATCACATCAAAGCTCCCACTTACAAAGGGTATTAAGTTAATGTCAAACACATGACCTTCAATTTCTAATTTCCACCCCTTAATAACCTTATCAATCTCTACTGCTTGTCCACTAGCTATTTCAATCTTATAACTAAAACCTAGATCATTGGGCTCTATGCCTAATAGAGGTATAACGGTAGTGAGAGTCAAAAAAGGTAGTGGCATAATGATCATTTAGATTAAACGTACCCATCATGATGTTTGGGTCCTGGCGAGCCTCCTCTGCTCCCAACATGAATGCCCTACCTCTTACCTAATTCCCTTGGTTCCCACGACCCTGACCCCCATTAACAGCCATGACTTGGTTCTGCTGGTTTCCCCCAGTCTCTGAGCCTGATTTAACCTAGGACATGTTACCTTGATATGATCGGCACTACCACACTCATAACAGGTTCTAGCAACTGGGTTTCTAGCATTGATGGGGTTCACATTCCTAAGCACCACCCTATAATCCTTAGCAAAATGTCCAAGGCGGTTACAGTTGAAACAAGCATGACAAGGTGTCTTAGGTAAATGGTGATAGTTGCAGGTGGTACACTTGAGAGTCATACCCGTGTACCCTCCCCTAACAGGGTTTGCGGTTGTAGCAAAAGCATTTCCAATCCTAGTCTTTTTGTTATCATCTCTTACATTCCTATCCTTGCCAGGTTCTCCCTTATTTCCTCTCTTCTCAAGGTTCTTTTTAATGGATCCATTCCTAAGGGCTTCATCAGTTAATGTGCCAGCTATCTGCATGGCCTTTTGGATGGTCTTTGGCTTTGTTGCTGCCACCATTCCTCAAATTTATAGAGCAAGGCCATACACATACCTTTCAATCCTCTTACTTTCAGGGGTTACTAAGTGAGGAACTAACCTATCCAACTCATGAAACCTATCAGTATATGCAGCATGGCCAGCCTCGACTATGGCGTGATTCCACATTTCAGTTTCTAACTTTTGCATCTCATTACTAGGGCAAAATTCCTCTCTAGTTAAAATCTTAAAGTCTTCCTAAGACATACCTACAGCAGCCTCTCTTCCTCGTGTGTAGATTTGAGAGTTCCACCACCTGAGAGCCTTACCAACAAATGAACCAGTAGGGTACTTCACCTTCTGACTATCCCTACACCCACTCATATCCTGAACTGAATCCATCTTCTTAATCCAACGGGTATACACTATAACACCTCCCTTCCCATCATACTCCTTAAGGTTACAAGCTAAGAACTCCTTATAGGTACAACCCCTACTAACATCACCCCGGATGTTGTCATTAACGGCATCGCCGTTCTGATTCCTATCATTTCCTTAACCTCTACCTTGGTTACCTACTTAGGCTACAATAGTGGGGAGTAAATTCTGCAACTGTTGTGCAATAATGGTGGAGAATTCGGGGACTTTATTAACACCATCATTCGCCTCACTACCTTGACCACCTACTTGGCCACCCTGACCATCAATCCTACTATCACATTGATCACCAGAACGACCTCTAGTTCTACCACCACCACTACCAGCTCGTCCACCCGTTCCCCCTCCTCGTGATGCGATAGAAGGCCGGCCAGCACTTCGGGTCGTCATCGTAGGCGGCATTATCGATACGAGGGAGAATCATATGTAACATTAGGTAGGCGGAATGGTCAACACGTACAGGATAACTTAATATGCTATACTACACACAATACGATCCTAAGGTGTCAAAACCGATTTGTGCGGACGATAATATTAAATATGTGTGAGTCGTGATACGTTTATAATTACGTTGGCCACTGTATACCCGTATCCTTTCCTAGTTGTACTTAGTATTAGACTGACACATTTCAATGACTGACTTAACTAGTACTATATACCATATAACCACATAAGCACTTATAAGCGGAACACCGCGCACATTGATCCTACGACACCACTATATGCAGGTTCCTAGGTTATAGTCTAGGCCAAACCACCTAGTTCTTTATAACCTTGGCTTTGGTTACCATTTCTGTTACACCCCGTCAGCGGCGGAAATACGGGAATGCAACATAATGATCAATCATAACACAAGATACATAATAGAGAAAACTAAAATGCATTAATGAAAGAGTCATGATGACCATCAACCTTAAAACAATCTTGAGTGATGTCCCAAGTCAAGAACACAGCACATAGTCGCCAATTATTACAACCATAAGCCCACGCAGGGGTCCACACAATCTTAGATCAACAATCCTCAAGAAAACTAAATCCATCACATACATCAAAAGCTAGACTTCTCAAACAAGACTCCTACGGGGTTCTCTAAAAGTCTGCTACATGCATCATAACTTATCGATCATTAACTTCACCTAAAAATGATACTCACAAACGTCAACAATAATGGTGGTGAGCTCGTAGGTTTGACTCAAAACCCAATCGTTGTGCTAATATATCAAACAGTTAGACAATTGTGCTATATGATAGTGAATATATGCAGAACAATCAAGAACCCATGACTTAGCATTCCCGTTAATCATGTACCAAGACCTAGCATCCCCGCTAGTCTTATCACCTGCGCGTACCAACGCTCTTAGGGTTGCAACCCCGATGACATACCACACCTAAAGACTACCAACTGGAGTATGTTTAGGGTGAAGAACCACACAGAAAGATCACACAGCAAAGCGTACCAACACATATCATTCACATTGCAGTCGTAAGCACATTAATAGTCCCAAAAACAAAACCACATTTCGCAAAATTCAGAAAACATTTCAAAACACATTTGAGTATCATTTTCCCTCAACGGAAAAATAGTAAAAATGGGGCTACAAGAACTCACCTCAAGCAAGTCTTTAGCAACCAAATCTCAATCACACAAGCAAATGCAACGGCATCCACACAAGACCTAGTCCAGTTAATGTCCCATTTTAATCCTTCATTTCAAAAAACAGTTTTCCAGGTATGATGCATAGAGATTAGATGCTTGTTGTATGGTTATCTTAAACGTTTTAGTGGTGTGATGGTTGACTACTTAACTCCAGAAATACCACATCAAAATCTATATCTTAGTACAATATACTTATACTTATACTATTTAGCAAAAATAGATAAGTAACACAAGTAAATATTTATAATAAATAATTATAACTATATCTCGATAAGTCCATTCGATACACTTAGTTACTATAAATATATCACTTATACTATACGTAATGAAACGTTTATGTTTGCTAAACATTTTAGAAAAGTTTCGAGAAAAATTATATTTTTTGTCTTTTAGTCGACTTATTAAAATAATAAAATAATAATATTTTATTATTTTAGGTAAAAAAATCTAAGTATAGACTTTTTACGAACTTTCGGCATGACCCGTACGTTTATACGGCATTTCCCAAGGTTTTTAAACCTTATTTTCAAACAATTTCTAACATTTCGACACTTTCCGACCAAATTCTGAAAATCACCTTTCACGACGTTTTCCAAAATACTTTCTCGAAACGAATTTCAATATAACATCACAAGTATATTTCACTTCCCAAAAGTTCATCAAAATTTCCAAAACGACTAGTTAACTCTTATTGAACTTTAAGGCCCAACAAGGGTCCATTATAGTTTTTACATATCCAAAATACGTTCTAAACCCAAAACCAAGACCCAATAGCGTATATAAGCTCAAATCAATAAGTAAATAAGTAATCCGAACCACAATAAGCCATTCAATAAGCCACGGCTTATTGATTACTTATTGGTCCGTGAGCCCATAAGCTCCAAAACCTAATTATTAAGCTTAAAAAAAGCTAATAAGCTACGTATCGTATTTGGTTAACACCATAAGCTATAATAATGCTCCACAAAAATATGACATACTAGAATAATAACCAAAAACACTTTCCTAGTGTTTCTATTTCCAAGCGTGAGCATATAATCCCAAAATAAGCTTATTCGAGCTTAAAAATAAGCCTAAAGAAGTCATATGCAAAATAAGCTACTTAGCAAATATATATTTTTCAACCATCACGACCACAATATCAAAACTAACAAAACCCCTTTGTTCCTTTCTTTAGTTCGACGCAAACAAACACCATTTTTCCATTCGTTTTGTTTTCAAATTTTGATTTTTACGACGATCAACTTGTACAACTAACATCTATGCATCAATAACAACCCAAAAGGACAAGAAATTTTTTAATTTAAAAGACTTACAAAGTTGGTCTTCAAAATAAATTTCAACGCGAACTGGATAACCCAAACGTTGTTTAAATGCTAACCCGTGTACTAGAATCAACCTAAAACTCCAAGACTCTTCATGTTTTTGACCAAACTTTCAAAAATAATAAGTGTGTGTGTGTGTGTGTGTTATTTCGGAGGCAAGAGGGAGAGCACACACAAGTGTTTAAAATAATTGATCATATCATAGGTCCAATTCTTAGTATCACTTGGAGTAGGCTGTTGTTTCCTTTTTAATAATATGTCCATAATTAACGTTTTATCAAAACTAGGATCATTCCAAACAGACTCATTCTCATTATCCTACAACACAACAAACTTATTAGCACTCCTCTTTAAATTCTCCAAAATCCCTTTATCAAATCTCCACATACTTTGATTTGGACTAATTTCCTTTTTGCTTCCATTAGTACTATTTTGTGCAGCATTATTAGAGCAATTCTCTCCATGTTTCTTATACAGATACTCCACATCCACATTGTCACTCTTTTCCTTAGTTTATACACCATCTTAAGATTGTTATCAAAACTCCTTTTATTACCATTCCCCTCCTGACTCTACATATTCCTTTTTCCATTGTTCCTCATCATACCAAATCCACCCTATTTGTAACTTTTCTCATTCACATCCACAAATTCTTCATTATCTTTTTTTGCTTTGCATTGCCCTTGTTTCTATCCACTTGTTGCTTATCCATTTCTATTTCCTCGGGACTCTTTGTTCTTTTCAAACATGCTTTAAACCCATGTCCAAACACTACACAGTGTGAACATACCAATGGTTTCCAAGCATATTCCACATTTTTACTTCCTTCTTTTTACATTTTTCTCAGCATCTATATAGATTATCTCAATCTTATTAGTGTATCCCTTAGCAGCATCAATTTCAACTAGTACCCTAGCAAAACCAATCCACATTTAGTGGCTTCCCAACTCTACTAGCAATTGCACTAATTTCTTTCTTACTTCATGCCTCTAATGGCACATTATACAGTTTAATCCACATAGGAATACTCTTTGGTTCACTCTTGACTATATTCACATCAGGATCCCACTACTGCACAACCAAAGGTTTCCCATTAACTAACCATGGACTCTGTTCAAGCACAATATTTATTCCATCTTCATGCTTAAATTTAAAGAAAAACATGTTATTATCATCAGACACAATGTCCTTAATTTCTAATTTTCCCCTACATTCTTATTAAGTTATACCTTAGCTCATTTATACCCATACCACAACCCACCAAATATCCACATAAAGTCAATTGCCATTTCATACACCTTTCCTTGTCTAATTCTTCATCAAACACAACAACTTCATTACCATTTTCAAAAAAGGTAGGAACTATCTCAAGCTTGTTACTAACATTATAGTTTATAGCTGCAACATTAGCATAAGAGTAGTTATGTTTAACATTACGCTCTGAGGGATACTTACATTGCTTTTATGCTTATTAGTAGTAACATTACTTCCATTACTAATTCCATTCACATTCTCATCACTAACATCCTTCATTCCTTGATTTATCATCTCCTCATTCCCCATACTCCGCTCAATATACTCATTACTGATACTATCCAGACTATTATTCACACTGATATCCTCCAAACCATTCACATCACTATTCTCCTCAATCCTAGCCAAACACTCCCTTATTTTCCCTAAATCCGAATGAATCTTATTACTACTTGAATTTTTAGTATTTTTTGCTACTTTTTTGTATTATTTTTCTTAATATTCACCTCAAATACAGAATCTGCATATCTACTAGTAATTTTGATTTCCTTTGAGATCTGCCAATATTCAACATCTTATTCAATAAGAATTTCAATAAAATAGTCAAAATAAGCTCACCTCAACACAAAATAAGCTAATTCTTAAAAAATCACTCAAAATAGCAAAAAAACTACACCACCAGATGCAGAATTCAACGATGAATTGAATGCACAAATTGATTTTGAATAATTCATAAGAAATAAGGCGCGGAAATTAGTTTATTAGATGATGGATTTAGCGGGAAAAGTTGTTTGGAATTTTTCGGAGAGAGAAAAAGTTTTACTAAAAAGATTCATTTATTGTTTTTACTTTTTTAGGCAACAATTTGTTAAAATCTTTATGATGACTTTATTTTCAATGACGTTAACTTGCAGGATTAAATTAGTAGAATCGGTATAAATTCCACAAGAGAGATCGTAAGAATATTAGCGATCACAATCTTGTTACTATGAAACTTCTTATTAGAACTAAGCAACGCATTCCTAACCTTAAGAACATCGGTCGTTGGTTGTGATATCCTACTAGGGAGCGAGGCCTGGGTAAGTGTTCAAACTAAGCAACGCATTCCTAACCTTAAGAACTTATTATCTATCACAACTATACTTGCATTTTAGTATTTTTGCTAACTTTATTTTTGTATTATTTTTCTTAATATTCACCTTAAATACATAATCTACATATCTACCAGTAATTTTGATATTCCTTTGAGATCTACCAATAATCAACATCTTATTCAATAAGAAGTTCAATCAAATAGTCAAAATAAGCTCACCTCAACACAGAATAAGCTAATTCTTAAAAAATTGCTCAAAATAGCAAAAAAAACTACACCATCAGATGCAGAATTCAACGATGAATCGAATGCACAAATTGATTTTGAATAATTCATAAGAAATAAGGTATGGAAATTAGTTTATTAGATGAGGGATTTAGCGGGAAAAGTTGTTTGGAATTTTTAAGAGAGAGAAAAAGTTTTACTAAAAAGATTCATTTATTGTTTTTACTTTTTTTAGGCAACAATTTGTTAAAATCTTTATGATGACTTTATTTTCAATGACGTTAACTTGCAAGATTAAATTAGTAGAATCGGTATAAATTCTACAAGAGAGATCGTAAGAATATTAGCGATCCCAATCTTGTTACTATGAAACTTCTTATTAGACAAACTTTTGTTTGAATAATTAGTTGCCCACATTTCACATTTTTACCCACTAGCATCACCCACTATGTTAGAAATATGAAAAAGACTCAGTCACTACCAATATGTCGTTAAGTAGCTCGTAGTTAATATTTGGAACTTAGCTAAGCTAATTGGGCCAAGCCCATGGCCGGCCATGTAAGATGATAAATACCCTTTCCATAACATGGTTGTTGGTTCATTTTATATTACATTTTCCTTTCTCTCTCTAAAGTGTCCAACCACTTTTTCTCTCTCTAGATTTCTATACTTCATTTCATAGATTGTTGTGTGATTGATATTCTACAATTGGTATCAGTCGCCATGGGTTGATATCATTTGATTGTGTGCATTTTTTTCTCTTATTTAGATCGTATATTTTGGTGTTTTTGGGTCACACGTGCGTAATTATTAAACCGTAAGATTTTTTGTTTAAAAACCTTAAAGTTTATGTTTTTAAGCAAGATCTAGGCCTAAGATACTTAGTTGTGCAAAAATAACCAAGGAAAAACATCAAAAGGGTAGTTTTTAGGTGATTTAAAAGAGTGTTTATTCGTGTGATTTTTTGTATCTGTTGCATCGTGCGGTTTTTTGTCTTGACTCGTTTTTGGGTCAAACGAACTCCGTTTTCGGTCTAGTCTTTTTCATTCTTCGTTATTTGTCCCGTAGAGTAGTTTAGAAGTGAAAATTTCTTCGTAGGGTTATTTTTAAAGATTTTAGGTTTTTCCCCCTTTGTTCGGGATTCGTGCTCCCGTTTTTCAGCTTAATTTAGTAATTTTTAGGATTTTCTTAAACGTTTTTGTTCGTTATCATCTAATTTGACTTTTCCACACTTTCAACTCAGTTCTCTCCTTCAAACTCAAATCTTCGACTGTATCGATTCTCCAGTCCAGCCTCGTTGGGGATAAACGACCCGGGAACATTCTATACTACTTCTCGGTTTCATTGATAGTTGTTTTTAGATTATATATATTTTATATTTTATTATATATTATATCTATAGTGTAAAACCTACAATCACTTAGCTTTGTAAAATCTCGTGAAATACTTAGCTATTTTCCCGGTTTTAGTTAAGATTTGTAAAATCCTATGAAATACCAAGTTTAATCACCTTCAACAACAACTCTTTATCACAATTCTCCTTTATCACTGATCGATCAAATTTCATCATTTCATACAACAATCATTTGAACATGTCTACTTTAGCAGAATACATGATAGTTGCTGGAGCCGAGAACTATCCTCTCATGCTTGACAAGACAATGTATAACTCATGGCAGAGTCGTATGTTTCTATACCTCAAAGGAAACAAAAACGATAGAATGATGCTTAAAGCTATTGAAAACGGGCCTCTTGTCTATCCAACTATTGAAGAAAATGGTGCAATTAGAACAAAGAAGTATGCAGAACTCTCTGAACAAGAACAACTTCAAGATGAATGTGATGTTCAAGCAACCAACATTGTTCTTCAAGTTCTTCCTCCAGATGTGTATTCCCTTATCAACCATTGTCAGGTGGATAAAGAAATTTGGGATAGAGTCAAGTTACTCATGCAAGGCACTGAACTTTCATATCAAGAACATGAATGTAAACTCTATAATGAGCTTGACAAGTTTGCTTCAATCAAGAGTAGATCACTTCATTAGTATTACTTGCGCTTTGCTCAACTCATTAATGATATGCACACCATTAATATGACCATGCAGCAAGTTTAAGTGAATACAAAGTATCTGAACGCTCTTCAACCAGAATGGAGCAAGTTTGTAACCGATGTTAGATTGGCAAAGAACATGTACACTACCAACTTTGATCAGTTATATGCATATCTGAGTCAACATGAGGGACATGCAAATGAAGCACGAATGATGCGTGAAAGATATCCAGATCCTCTTGCTTTGGTTGCTAACTATCAAACTCAATAAAATTCGGTTTAGTATCCACAACAGCTATCATCAATTCATCAAATAGCTCATTCCTCTCAATCATATTTACCAACTTATGAAGCACCTCATCATCCACAATAATATCAACGTTCTTACCAGTCTTAAATTAGTCATCCAACACCATTAGTTCCTCAAACTACTTATCATTCCCCTCCAATTAGACTCAGGTTGTGCTGTTCTAGTGTTTCTACCAGGAGATGATCTAATTGCATGTCTCAACAAAGCAATGGCATTTATGTCAACTATAGTTGCATCAAGTTTTCCTCCAACCAACAACCAACTCAGAACATATTCCAATCCAAGAAACCAAGCTACTATTCATGATGGCAGGGTTACTATTCAACAAGTTCAAGGGAGACATGGTCAGAGTTTTGCTGGTACGAGAACTAAGGGAAATGCTACAAGTTCAGGGGAAACAATGCAATTGGTCAGGCAAGGGTTGTTAAGTGTTATAACTGCCAGGGTGAAGGGCATATGACAAGGCAGTGCACAAAGCAAAAAAGGCCAAGGTGCATGGTTTAAAAAAATGATGTTGCTCGTTCAAGCACATGAATCTGGTCAAGTTTTGGATGAAGAACATTTGGCATTTCTAGCAGATCTAAGAATTCCAGATGGTCAAGCTATTTAGACAACATATCCATAGAATGCTGCCTTCTAGGCTGATGATCTAGATGCTTATGATTCCGACTGTGATGATATCTCTTTGAAAAAAGTGGTTCTTATGGCTAATCTTTCTAGCGATCCCTACATCCTCTCCGAGGTACCACAACTTGACTCTTATCAAAATAATGATACAATTAAAGTGTGCAAGAGACGCATAATTTTGAGCAATCTCTTATTGATTATGTTCCAGATGCCGAAATAACAAGTTATAGTAATATCATTTCTTATGAACAATATCTGCAACAAACGAAAAATGAGATTGTTCAAGATACTAACTCTTTTGCACAACAAGACTCTTTGATAATATCTATGTTTGAATAGATGTCTGAACAAATGGCTAATCAAGTAACTCATTTGGAAAAGGTTAATAAGGAAACCATAACTGTTAATGAATCCTTAACCGTTGAGCTTAAAAGATATAAGGAACGAGTCAAAACTTTTAAACAAAGACTTAATGTTGATTTGAACAGTCATGAAAAAATGATTGATTCACAAATGGAAGATATGATTTTGAATAGGAATGTACTTAAGCAGGAAATTAACTCACTTAAACAGACTCTTTCTAAACAAGTCAAGGAAAACGAATCGTTATTGCAAACTTTTAATATTTTCAAAAAGGAATCCAAAGAAAAAGAACGTGAAAAAATTGACAAAGAAATTGAGTTAGAAAAGAAAATAAAGAACTAGATAATATTGTCTATAAAGTGGGTCAATCTGCACAAACGGTGCACATGCTAACGAAACCACAAGTTTTTTATGATGATATTCACAAACAAGCTCTTGGTTATCAAAATCTGTTTTATCTTAAGAAAGCTCAGCGGATTAGGCCAACGTTGTATTATGGAATTATGATATCTAAGAAACATGATGTGATTTATGTGGATGATGAAGAAGAGACTTTGATTTTAAAGGAAGAGAGTCGATAAAAAATGCTTGCAAAACAAAATGATCCAATTTCAAAAGAAAAGAAAATTAATATTTCTCTAATTGATTATAACAAGTTAAATTAATTGGCTGAAGATTTTGGAAAATGTTTTGTTCCACAAATGCAATTGTTTGCAGAACAAGCTTTCTGGTTACCGCTTTCAAACCCTAAGTCTAAACAACTTGATGTCATTCAAACACTAGTTGCAATAGAGGTTCCTAAAGAACTTCCAAAAGTAAGTTTGGTAAAAACAAGTTTTAAAAAGTTAAAACATCACCTTGCCAGTTTTGACAAGGTGGTGAAAGTAAGAACTACACCTGATGCAATAACTAATGGTTCATGGGGTTTTGAACACACCAAAAAGGTTTTCATAGACGAAGTCATTCCATTTATAAATTCTTTACGAGCAACATTTAAATATTTCGATAATGGCCTTCACAGTGAACTTAATGAAGTGAAAACGGTGTTTAACTAAATGGAAGTTGCTGTTGAACAATGTTCTGTAAAGAAGAAATATTTTGATATACAAAATAAAGAACTATCTCTTGATAATGATCGACTCTTGGACCATATTATTCGCCAAGATGTGATGAATATTGTGATGCATGTTGATTCTGTATCTGTCAATGTATTACCCGTTGCTAATAAATGTCTTGTAAATGATAATATTGTAATTGAGAGATTGGAGCAAGAAAATGGTCACTTATTTAAACTTATCTTATCTCAAGATACAATTTACATTTGTGTAAATTCTCTTTCTTCACGCAATGAGTGTTGTGAAATGCAACAAGGTTTTATTGAACAATATAATGAGAATATAATGCTTAAGGCTAAGCTTGCCAAAAAGGGACACATGGTTGAAAAGAAAATTTTTGATGAAGTTGTACTCCGATGTTTACGACTTGAAAATCGTAATGTTAATCTTGAACTTAAATTACAACATCAAAAAGAGAGTTTTCTGAATAACAGACCATTAAACAATCAAAATGCTCCTGAAATTCTAGAATTTTTCAAAATAAATGAATGGAAAGCTAGGCTAGACGCAAAAGATGTCTCAATTGCTAATTTGAGGAAAGATATTGAGAGTTTAAAAGGAAAAATTATGGTTGAAAAAGATGTCAAACTAAATAATCCCACTGTGATTACCCCCGGAATGTTTAAGCTTGATTTAGTACCTCTAGCTCCTAAAGTATTGAACAATAGGGATACTCACATAGACTATATTAAGCACTCTCGGGAACATGATGACACTCTTCAAGAAATAGTCAAACACTCTAGAGCACTAAGACCTTTAGATAGTGATTTAGACTATGCCTGTAAGATTGTTCAACGAATTCAGGAGGTGCTCGTTTATGTTAAAGATACATGCCTTAGTTTAACAAAACATAGTGAGAAATTGGTTGCGGTTACACCATTAAACAAAAACAAGAAAGTTAGGTTTGCATAATCTGCCACATCATCTAGTAACACTCAAAATCAGGCAGATTTACACAAAACACAAGATTCTAAACACGTGTTGCCTTCTACAAGAATGACGAGTTCTACTAGTGCTAGCAGATCACAACCTTCAGGCACTACCAAGAAAAATAAGATATCGCAAACAACAAGTAGCAAACCGAATAATAAAGTAGAAGACCACCCTAGGAGCGTTAAATATAAGTCAAATAAAAAGAATCGTGTTATTGACACTGTATGTAATGCGAATGTTAAGCATATAACGTTAAATGTGAATTCTGATTTAATTTGTGTTAAATGTAATCAATGTACATTTGATGCAAATTATGATGTGTGTTTTCTTGAATTTGTTAATGATGTAAATGTGAATTCTAAATTTAAACCTGCTAAGTGGAGCAAAAAGAAAAATATTTAGAAACCAACTGGTAAAGTGTTCACTGATATTGGATATAGGTGGAAACCTACAGGACGGACCTTTATTATAGATGGAAATAGTGCCCTTTATCTAGGATCACCTCCACTAAAGTTGTGCCTCTTAAGGAAACCACTTCAAAATCAGAAATTACACAAAATCTAGAAGTTAAGGTTTATAGCACGAGACCCAAAATAACAAAATCTGTAGGTTCGAGTAGCAAATCTAAGATTATAGAATCTAGGATTTCTAACAACTCTAAACCCAATCAATCTTGGGGATCCAATGCTTCTGATGTTCCATCTTCTTCTCTTGTCGATTTCAGGTTGTCCAAATTGTTCTCTGGTATTTGGGCTCCGGATGCTCCAAGCATATGACAGGAAACCGATCTTAGCTCATCAACTTTGTACACAAATTTCTGGGTACTGTCCAATTCGAAAACGATCAGATTGCAAAGATTATGGGCTATGGAGACTATCAGATGGGATAAGTTACAATTTTTTGAGTTTACTATGTAGAAGGGTTAGGACACAACTTATTTTCCGTTGGCCAATTTTGTGATTCCGATCTCGAGGTCGCTTTTCGTAAACACACCTGCTACATTCGTGACTTAGAAGGTGTTGACCTGCTCAAGGGATCAAGGGGCTTAAATTTATACACTTCATCTCTAGAAGATATGATATTGTCCTCTCCCATTTGTCTCTTGTCTAAAGCTTTAAAGACAAAGTCTTGGTTATGGCATCGAAGGTTGTCACATTTAAACTTCGATTACATCACTACACTGGCCAAATAAGGACTGGTTCGGGGGCTGCCCAGATTAAAGTTTTAGAAGGATCACTTATGTTTCGCATGTGCTCTAGGTAAAAGCAAGAAACATTCTCACAAACCGAAAGCTAAAGACTAAATTCAAGAAAAGCTCTATCTGTTGCACATGGACCTTTGCGGGCCAATAAGGATTTAAAGTATCAATGGACGGAAATATATATTGGTTATTGTTGATGACTATTCTCGATTTACATGGGTAACATTTCTACGATCAAAGGATGAGGTTCCAGAGTTCGTGATTAAATTTCTCAAACTGATTCAAGTCCATCTGAATGAGAACATCCAAAATATCAGAACAGATAATGGCTCGGAGTTTGTCAATCAGACCCTAAGAGCTTACTATGAAGATGTCGGGATCTCACACCAAACATCGATTGCTCGCACTCCACAACAGAACGACACTGTCAAAAGACGGAAGTGAAATTTAGTAGAAGCTACTCGCACCATGTTGATATTTTCTAAGGCATCGCTATTTCTCTGGGCAGAGGCTATTGTGACCGGTAGTTTCACTCAAAACCGATCATTAATCCAAAAACGTTACAACAAAACACCATATGAACTTATCCATAACAAGAAACCCAACTTATCTTATCTTCATGTATTTGGTGCTCTTTGTTATCCCACCAATGATAGTGAAGATCTTGGCAAGTTGAAACCTAAAGCAGATATTGGAATCTTTGTTGGTTATGATCCTGCAAAGAAGGCATTTTGAATCTACAACAAGAGAACCCGTCTAATAATTGAAACTATTCATGTTGATTTTGATGAGCTGACAATTATGGCTTCTGAATAATACAGTTTAGGACCTAGGCCTTAATTTTTTTACTTCTGGAACAATCAGTTCAGGACTCGTGCCAGATCCTCCTTCTCCAACACCGTATGTACCACCAACTAAGAAGGACAGGGATATTTTGTTTCAACTAATGTTTGATGAATACTTCTCTCCTCTACCTTGTGTTGCTTCTCCATTTCCTTTAGTTGTTGCTCCAGAACCTGCTGATTCAACCGGTTCACCTTCCTCAACTTCAGTTGATCAAGATGCACCATCTCCAAGTGCTTTGCAAACTCCTCAAGAATCACAATTCCTAGTTATTTCTCCTGGTGTTATAGAATAGTTTCATGATATTGAAGTTGTACACTTAGATAATGATTCCTTCTTTGGTGTTCTAATTCTAGAACCAAATTCTGAAGAATCTTCTTAAAGGGATGTTATTCCTACTAATGTGCACTTTGTCAATCAACCACCTGAACATCTTAGTAAATGGACCAAGGATCATCCGTTGGATAATGTCATTGGCAATCCCTTATGACCCGTCTTTACAAGACATCAACTATAAAACGGAGCCCTGTTTTGCTACTTCGATGCTTTCCTTTCTTCTGTTGAACCAAAGAATTATAAAGAAGATTTGAAGGAAGCCTATTGGATCAAAGCTATGCAAGAATAGCTAAACGAGTTTAGCCAACTTGAAGTATGGGAGCTCGTACCTCGTCCAGATCGTGTCATGATCATTACCTTAAAGTGGATCTTCAAGGTGAAATTAGATGAACTGGGAGGTGTTTTGAAAAACAAGGCGCGGTTGGTGGAAAGGGGATATCGTCAAGAGGAAGGGATAGACTTTGAAGAATCTTTTGCACCGGTTGCACGACTAAAGGCTATAAAAATCTTCATTGCATATGCCGCTTATATGAACATGATCGTCTATCAAATGGATGTCAAGACGGCGTTATTAAATGGTATATTACGAGAAGAGGTTTATGTCTGTCAACCAAATGGATTTGTAGATCATGATAACCCCAGCCAAGTGTACAAGCTGAAGAAAGCTCTTTACGGGCTAAAGCAGGCTCCACGGGCTTGGTATGATTTGTTATCATCGTTTCTACTATCCCAGAAGTTCTCCAAAGGTGCTGTTGATCCCACATTTTTCACTCGGAAAAAAGGCAAAGACATCTTACTGGTACAAATCTATGTAGATGACATAGTTTTTTGCTTCAACTGATCCTGCACTGTGTGACTCATTTTTTGAAATAATGTGTTCAAAATTTAACATCTCGATGATAGGCAAAATGTCTTTCTTTCTTGGACTTCAAATTTCTCAAAGTCCTAGAGGCATCTTTCTTAACCAATCCAAATATGCTCTTGAGATAATTAAAAAATATGGTATGGAAACAGTGACTCAGTGGATACTCCCATGGTGGAGAAATCCAAACTGGATGCAGATCCATAAGGAAAAGAAGTTGATCCCACACGTTATCATAGAATGATTGGCTCCCTTATATATCTGACATCCAATAGACCAGAATTTGTATTTGTTGTTTGCATGTGTGCATAGTATTAGGCTAAGCCTACCGAAAAGCACTTACATGCAGTTAAGCGAATCTTTCAATGCCTAAAAGGAACCATTAACATGGGTCTATGGTAATTGAATGATTCCTGTATTGCCCTAGCATCTTTTGTAGATGCTGACCATGCTGGTTGCCAATATACTAGAACAAGTACAACTGGCAATATGTAGCTATTGGGTGACAAATTAGTGAGTTGGTCATCAAAGAAACTGGAAAAGCACAGCCATATCCAATACAGAATCTAAATACATCTCCTTATCCGGATGATGTGCTCAAATACTTTGGATTCGATCACAACTGATGGACTATGGCCTTGAATTCAACAAAATACCTATGTACTGCGATAATAAGAGTGCCATTGCTTTATGCTCCAACAACGTCCAACACTACTGATCCAAGCATATTGACATCAGATACCATTTCATTAAGGAGCAAGTGGAAAATGGTGTGGTTGAACTATACTTCGTCAGAATAGAATATCAGTTGGCAGATATCTTTACCAAGGCATTAGGACGAGAAAGACTTGATTTTCTCATCAACAAGCTTGGAATGAAAAGTATGTCTCCTGAAACGCTGAAAAGACTGGCAGAAGAAGAGTGATGGTGGCACATCTTCTTGTATCCTATGTAAATACAGAAAATAAGAAAAACAAAAAAAGATTTTTTTTCATTTTTATAAAATTTTACAAAAAGAAAATATAAAAATATAAAAATATAAAACCAGAAAATCAAATAAAAAATTATAAAATCAAAAAAATCCAAAAATATATGGTTCATGACATGTCTTTGGGAATTGATAATATTTACGGCTTTAGAAATGTCATTTAATAATGACACGGATCTGTAAATAAAGTTCGAGCAGAAGTTGTAAATGTTTTCAAAACGTATCATTGGCTTGTATTATTTCAGATAGCAACTCGGTCTTCACTTTAAAGGCAAGTATTTCGACAAAAAGAAAACTTGACCTCACAAAGGGTTTTAACTTTCTCGGGTATGGATTACTTAATATTCATACAAAGGCTTGTGTATACCTTGCTACAAAACCCGGGCTTTCTTTCAAATAAGTGTACATGTCAGTGAATTTATTTGTGAAAAATAAGGGAAATCTTATTTTTGGTATAAAAGGTGTTGTATTTTAAACATATCTATCATCTCAGTTTCTGATCAGGAAAAGATTTTCAAAGAATTTTCTATCACTCAAACAATGTCTACGGCTCTTTAAATAGAAAATAGGACATTATTTGAGGGGGATAAATGTTCAAATTCTTTCTAAAATGATCTTTCAATAAGTCATCAAGGAATAATCGGGAAAGGTATTTTTACAATAACGGATAATGGATTAAAGGGGAGTTAATTTAGTTTAACTCAAAAGGTCTAAAGTTGTTATTTGGCTCAACGTTAGGGTTTAAAATAGCCATTCCTAAAAAACATATAAACTTTGTGCTAACTTTAAAAGAAAACATAAGGAAATACAAAGTCTAGGGGCCATTCCTGCCAAATGAGTAAACCCAACCGATTATACTCCTCATGGTGCACATTTCACACCATACACACATACAAATATTACAAAAATAAACACACCCTCTTATTCTCTCTACATAAATTTCACAATTCATATCTAAAATCTCAAGTCGTTTTTTAGCATCAAGGTACACAAGTAACATATTTCTAATCCCTTAGACATTAACTTGGTAAAAGGAATTGGATTAAAACTCTTATTTGCATTTGAAATACCTTAAAAATTGGATTAGGGTTTATGAAAATGAATGTAGGTGTTTGTCCAAATTAGGTTAGGGGGATATGATTATTAGAGTACCTAGATCACTCGCTTGAAACAGTTTTTAATGATGTTAACTCGTTTGTGAGATAATTATAATTTTGTGATGATGAATGGTGCAAAATATGCACGTATGCTTGAATGTGTATAAGTCTTATGTTTTATGTGTTTATAAATTGTGTTAGGATCCTAAGAATGTTAGACTTGTTCCTTAAATGCCATGAAAATCAATTGATAGGTGTTCTCCCTTAGGTTTATGCTCGAAAATGAATAAAATGACTCGATTGTTGCTTAAAATCGATGAAAATGAACTCTGCTATGACCCGTGGTTGATTATGTATGGAATTTGAATCAGTAAGATTATTAGAATTTGTAAGTGTAAATAACATAAGTTATTTATATAATAGTATAGTAGTTATGTATCTTTACATATTATTCGGGAAATGCAGTGGCACGGAGGACTTTCTTGGCTAGAAGAAGAAAAGTAGTTATAGTTAAGGTTTTAACCTTGTTCTCTATAACCATGGCGCTGATACCAATCTGTAACACCCCCATTTTGATACATATAGCAGCGGAAGCTAATCTGGGGTATTACTTCATAGTACAACAGTCATAATTATAGAAAATGACTCATAAAGAGACGTTTTGGAAAAAGATGTTATCATTCATTTATTCATCAGAGTTTTTACAAACAGAGGTCCCAAAATCTACAGGAAAACATAAAGTTGAATGATAACAGTTTAGCCATCTTCAAGTCCGTGCCACTCCGTGCCATAGTTTGCTCAATTACCTGAGATAAACATGCTAAAAAGGTCAACACAATGGTTGAGTGAAATTCATAGGTTTATGATAAATAGTGTAAATACAAGTCATCATAGATAGTGAGTTACGTTGTTATACATCCATAAGTGTAATAATTGCAATGAGTACAATTATTATGGAAAACAATATTAATAGTGTATTATTGCATCTAAGCTCATGGCACACAAACGGACTTGTGTATATATCAATAATGATATATATAATGATAATGGGCCCCGGTGTAGGTAATTGACATATACCTATGAGATTCAAATAGTGCGTTTGGTTACCTATTTGGCTAACACAAACGGGATTCGTCAATCCTGATAGATCTATCCACAATATTCGTGTTCACTCGCAAGTGATTAATGGTCCATGATAGTGGGGTCTTTTAGCATAAAGGGGCTTAGATCACAAGCAATAATATATCAAGATAGCATACACTTGGAAAACACTTGTATTCCTAGTTTATAGCATGTATCCCCCTCACGGGTTTATGAAAACATTCAAGAGATTTAAAAGTGAGGCTATGAACTCACCTTAACAGGGGAAATCTGATTGATGGAAAAAGTATATCAAGAGAAATGCGTCCGTATGGTAGTACAATGTTATCTACCCGGGCGGGGAAGTTCAGTATATCAAGTGAAAGTAACTGCCTCGTCACGCAACCTGAGGGTAATATGTCAAGTCTTAGTGTGATGGTTTATGTTTCAAAACTTCATAAAGTTTAATGAATTACTTTGATTTGATTAATTTATGGAATATTGTATCATTGTTCGGGCTATCATAATTCAGAGGCCACTCAGTATTGTTTGAGGAGCTAGGGCACTTTAAATCGTAAACCCAGCAAACTCGTCAAAAAAAAACCCAAATGGAACCCCTCACATGAAATTCCCTAGTATCGTGATACGATAAGATTATATGTTTCTTCAAAAGCTAGTCGATGATAAGTTACAATATATACCCTTGGTTTATAAACTTTTACAAGTTTAGTCCTTTATATATAAAATTTATATAGTTTAAACCTTTAACTTTGAAATTTGACAAAATAGGTCCTTATAGTTATAACTTTAGTATAATGACATTTTCAGCCCCTTTTAGTTATAAATTTTAGAAAGTTACGATATATACTCCTATGCATGGAAACTTTTGCAAAACAAGTCCAAAAAGTCATGCAAAGTTATTTTAAGATTCCAAATTATATTTGCAGGTTATAGCTTATTAGTATAAGCTAAAATTAGAAGTTTTAACGTAACAAAAGTTTAGAAAAAGGATCCGTTAGCTAGAAAATCAAAACGGGTCGTTTTTGGGGTTTTTATAAAAAACACATGGGTTTGAGGATTCAAAGCTTCAAAAAAGAGTTCATATATGATCTTAAGAGTATTATGAAAATTATTGTACAGAATATAAGCTTATGGAAAAACATGTTAGGCTTACTTGAGCTAAAATGGGTCAAAAAGGGGTTTTCGGGTTCGTACGCCTAGTAACGACTTCAAGGCTTTGTTTTTCTTAATTCTTGGCTTCTATTATGAGTTTAGGGACTTCTCTTGATCTTCTATTGCTGCTATGGAAGGCTAGACTTCCATTTTAGGGTATGAGATGAGATGTGTGGGATGAAATGAAAAGGGTGTATGTTTCGGCTATTTATTGGGCTTGGAAAGCCTTTGTGCCCAAGTTTCCTAGTTTGATTAGTGTCAAGGCTAGAGAGGATGACTAAGGGATGCTAGATGGTAAGTATGGAAGGCTATAAACTAGACATGAACGGTGTATGGTGGTGGAAGGGTCACGGCTAAACCACAAGGATGACAAGGAGGTTTTTGTTCACAAGTAGCTTACAAGAAGGTGATGGAGGTGCTTGTAAGCTACTTGGTTAGCTGCTTGTGATGTCATAGAGGTGCTAGGATGCTTGCTTGAGGTGCTTGGTTGCTTAAAATGAGTAAAAATGTCTCGTACGCCTAGTAATGACTTCGTGTGGCTTCTATTCTTGGATTCTTAGCTTCAAACCTGGTCTTGGGACTTCTCTTAATTCTCCTTGATTATCTTAGAACTTCATTTGAGTGTTAGAACGAAGGTGTGAGTTGAAGTGAAGGGTGGTACGCCCCTTTTATAGGGTCAAAAGTCCTTGGAGTGCAAGTTTAGGCAATTTCTTAGTGTCTAGGATAGAAAGGCTGACTAAGGAGGGCTAAGAGATGAGTCTTGAGGTCTAGCATTGTAGATACAAGGTGGTGAGGTTGTGGAGTGTTGATGGTAGACCGCGGCTAGGAGGAGGGACAACAAGGAGGTGTTGAGGCTCTTGTCGTGACAAGGGTATGGGTTTAAGGTTCTTGTAACCCTGCTATGTGGTATGAATTTGCTTAGTCTGGAGGTGTTGGATCGTGGTTGGTGTTTATATGGGTGATCGAAATGGGTGGTAAAATGGGTCGCGGGTTTGGTTTTGGTTCGGATTAAGGGTTTTTTTATTTTCTATCATGTACATTTAGGGTTTTAAAACATGGATTAGGGTTAGGATTATGGATATATTAGGGTTTAGAAGTCATGCATTAAGTGCTTGTATCTTGTGCTAAAGTGGTGTAAAGTTTAAACATGGTTTAGGAGCTTAAATGACCTAATTAGGTTTTTAGGCATGATTAGCTTGTACATTGTGTGTTTAAGACTTGTACATTGATTTGGAGGGAAAATATAGATTAAATATTGTGCATTTTACACTTGTACACATGCTTGAAGGTTTGAACATTCATTTTTATATGTATACATTACATATAATTAGGGTTTTGATGTAAACATTAACGTTTAATGCTTGTTTTGATATAACGTTTTGAAAAGTACGTTAAATGGATAATGTACTTGGTAAAAATGATATTAGGATATAGAATTGACATATTAGGATGTTTACATGAGGTAAACATAGACATAGATAGCATTAATAGAGGTTGCGTGAGCTCGTTTACTTTAGACATGCAAGTTACATTGCAAAATGAGATAAAACAAAAAATTTCCCTCTATAAAGGTAGTGTATATATAATAGATGGATAATACAGTGCATCTAATTTAATAGATGGATAATTACATTGATGAAAATTGTGGTTTGTTATAGTCTCCCCCCCCCCCTCTTAAAGGAAATCTCGTCCCGGGATTTAGTCGAATGATAGAGTGTAAAAGTTTAGAGATTTATTCATATGAGGGTAATATTGATAATGATTTCATGAAGTAAGGGATTTGTTCGTACAAACGAATCACATATTTTCATATACTTAAGCCTACTTATTTATAATTTGTCACTTGCAAAAAGAGGCGTCCCGATCCTTGTAACTGAGAAATTATAAATTCATAGTTCGGTAATTTATAATTTCCTTATTCAAATGAAGAAGCGTCCTAATTCATTTCAATAAGACGATTATAAATCATCCTACCTAAGCATAAAACATGATATCAAAATGGTGATGTGTAGAAGATGATATGATTTTTCAAAATCATAAGAAGCGATGGGAAGAGTAATGAGACATTAATTGCATAGATGCCCATATTATCAGTCGAGGATCTTTGTTGTTGCATAAGTGTTTCAAAGGTAGGAGGCGAGTATTCAGAGTTAAATATAATAGAACTAATGGGATTGACAAACAAAGTCGAGTTTGATATTATCCGATAACAAGGTGTAACGAAATTACCACTTTATTATTTCATGGATAACTTTATCTTACATATCTTACATCATCAAAGCTTTACGAGTATTGACACTTATGCTACGTGTCTCGTGGTAGGATTCTAGATAAAAGTAATAAATGTTAAGGATAGTAGCTTGGTGTTTAGGGTTTTTAAACTTATGAAGTGTGTTTCAGAAGATCCTTCATATATAACTGGTGGCGAACTTGAATATCCTCAAGAGTTGTTTCTAGGGTAGAAATCCTAAAGCGAACAAAACAATCTTGTCTCTTAGTAAGTAGGCTCCTTTGTGGTCCTATTGTTTGCTTTTGAGCATTGATTTGCATAATGCCCTTTCTCTCCACAGGCATTACAAGTTACGGATACTGGTTGTAGGTTGTTTCTAGTGGTTGGTCTTTTGTTTTTGCACTTCCTGGTCAGATGACCTATCCTGTTGCAAGTCTAACACTTGACAGTGCAAGGTCCTATGTGATGCAAGGTGCACCTTTCACACAAGGGACGATTTCCAGTATACCCATTAGTGGCAGCATAAGTCCTGAAGGTTTCTTGCCTCCTATTCTGCTATTGGTGGTGATCATTGTTTCGGTTTTTATTATTGCGGTTATCTTGGTAGTTGTTGTTGTTGTGATTGTTGGAGTGGTTATTGTTGCAATCATTAGGGTAGTTGTTGTTTTCGGTGGTGTTTCTTTCATCATCAAACTTTCATTTGTGATCACTTGGTACTTGCACCGGAGTGTGCTTTGTTACCTGATTCATTAGCCTTTGGGCTATGTTAATGGCTTCCTCTAAAGTTTGAGGCTTTGAGGCGGTAACATTCCCTTCAATACTTCTAGGCAACCCTCCGATGAAGGCTTCTAGGAGTTTCTCAGTGTTTGGTACCATGTTTGGGCATAAGACTGCTAATTCTTAGAATCTTCTAACGTAAGGTTTAAGATCATTTCCCTTTATAATCAGATTGTAAAGTTCATCTTCCATCTTTTTGACTTCAGTTCGAGGACAATACTTGTTTGTCAAGAGCCTTTTCAACTCAGTCCATGTGATTTGATTGGCTTGATCTACTCCCATATGTTGGGCGTATGCATTCCACCAGGACAAGGCATCATCAGTAAAGGTACCAGTAGTAAATGTTACTTTGTTTTCCTTGGCACATTTGCTTCGAGAGAATACTAATTCGGTTTGTTCAAACCAGCGAATGAGGCCAACAGCTCCTTCCGTACCCTTGAAGTAGAAAGGTTGAAAGCTTATGAACTCTTTATAGTTTCCCGTTTTTGCTACAAGAGTTCCAGTAGGTCCGGTGTTCCTGTTGGGATTACTAGTACTTGCCATTGTTGCAGCTTGTGCTTCTAGAGCAGTGGTGACACCGTCAGCAACTAGTTTCTTAATGGCAACCTAAGTCATGGCTGGTGCTTCAGATGTTGATGTCTTTTTGGGAGGCATTCTATCAACATAAGACAACACGAAATAAGAATGATATTACAAGTTATTTGTCAAAAATTTCATACATAGTGGTATTGAAATCATTTGACATATTGTATGGATTTTTATTTTGATACAAGTTCTAATAAAGTAATACACATCCTTTGGTATTACATTGTAGGATACAACAGAAAATTTTGGAATTTTAAGACTTCCAGAGATAGACACAGAGATAATGGAGTGGGTGATCCAATAAGGGGCTTAGTGTTTAAAGGTTTGAGAAAATCAGATGGTAAAAGAATCATAGTAATCTCGGATAAAGATATGAGTCATCATACTACAGGATATAGGATAGACAGCCTCGACATACACAATTGGTATTATGAAACAACGAGGTATAACAGAATCATCATTTGTATAAATAACTTGTCTATATAATTTACATAACAAAATTTGACAAGTGTCATTATTTATACCATACATCTAGTGGTTGGATTCTAGAAAGCTGTAAATGACACAGATCTAATCTGGTGGTTCTCCCTTGTTGTTTTTGAGTTCTTGAATCTCGTTCAGAAGACCCTTGATGACAAACTTGGATATTCTCAATGATCATTTCCAGAGATGAATACTTTCACAAGCATCTGACTCATCAAATAAGTCATCGATCCTGGGTAATGGGTAACGATTCTTGACGGTAAGTTTATTCAACTCCTAGTAATCGATACACATTCTGAAAGATCCGTATTTCTTTTTGACAAATAAGACAGGAGCTCCCTAGGGTGAAGTACTTGGTCGGATAAAACCTCGGTCTGCTAACATCTTAAAGTTGGTTAGGAATAGTTCCTGCATTTCTGTAAATGAGCAAACCTATAAGTGTGCTCGGCTACTTGGTGGTCGCTCCGCTGGAATTAGATAGATTTGGAATTCTACTTGGCGAACAGGAGGAAGGCCAGGTAGATCTTTAGGAAAAACTTCCAAAAATTCTCTAACTACTGGGATATCTTTTAGTCTTTTCCCGTCTGACTTCTTTTCCATTACTTGGATTACGAAAACATGACAACCTCAGGATATATATTCTTTCGGTTTTTAACAGGAATATGAACTTAGTCGGTTTTACGTTGGTCACCACCTCAAAATGATTAAAGTTTCACCGTTGATTGGGATGTGGATGACTTTCTCGTCACAAATAATTCTAGCATGATACTTGGATAACCCATTTTTGACATATAGCAGCGAAAGCTAATCTGGGTCACTTATTACATAGTACATACATCATAATGCCTAAAAACCCCCGACTTAAAAGAGACGTTTATAAAAGATAAGTCAACATTCAAATATTACATTAGAGTTTTTACAAACATGAGGTCCCCAAAACTTCTACATGAAAATATAAATTTGAATGATAAACAGTTAGCCATCCCTTTAAGTCTGTGTCACTCTATTACTTCCGTCCATAAGTTGCTCCAAATTACCTAGATAAAACATGCTAAAAGGTTCAACACAATGGTTGAGTAGATATTTTATAGGTTTATGGTAAACGGTAAATGAATACAAAGTTCATAGTGGGTTTAAGTTGTTATACAACCCATAAGTAGTAATAAATTGCAATGAGTAACCATAACTATAGAAGACAGTATTACTGCCCTAAGCTCAATTCACCGAGACCTTGAGATAATCAATAATCACAATAAGTTGCCCCAACGGGTGCCTTTTCCAAACACCCGCATAGTGTTTCAAATAAAGTGTGTTTGGTTACCAGAAAGTATAGGTACATCAACGGGGACACTCGCATCCTAAATAGATCTATTCACAGCATTCGCGCTTACTGCGAAAAGTAATTAACAGTTCATGATAGTGGGGTCTTAATGGCAAAAGTAAGGACTTAGGCAATAATATATCAGGATAGCATACAGTTGGAAAAATACTCGTATTCATGGTATATAGCATATATCCCCCTCGCGGGTTTATGAAAACATTAGAAGAGTCAAAATGCGAGGCTATGAACTCATAAAATTAGTTTTAAGTACTTGTGTATATTAAAAAAACAATTGTAGCAATGTATCCCTCGTGAGTTATAAACGTATTCAAAAGATTTAAAAATGTGGGGCTACGAACTCACAAATCCGGTTTTTAATACTTGTGTATATTAAAACCATTAGGGAGCATGGTACCCCCATGCGGGTTTATAAAACATTCAAAATATTGAAATGCGAGGCTATGAACTCACCTAAACAGGGGAAATCTGTTGATCCCAATCTAAATAGATCTTTCTAGCCAAAAAGCCATGCAAGCTTATTTTAGGATTCCAAATGATATTTATTTGCCCCCCCCAGGTTATAGCATATTAGAATATAGCTAAATAAATTTTTAAAAACGTAACAAAAGTTTAGAAAAAGGAATCGTATAGCTAGAAAATCAAACGGGCCGTTTTTTAAATTAAGATTAAAATCAAAAACTCATGGGTTCAAGGATTCAATGGCTTCGAAAACAAAGTTTAAATATGAACTTAAGAGTATTATGTAACATTCAAAATAGATTAATAAGCTTATTGAACAAGATTTTTGAGCTACTTGAGCTAAAATGGGTCGGAAATGGGGGTTTGTCGGTGTTCGTAAGAAACCCTAGTAACTGCGACTATCAAAGTTTCATTTTTCCTTGATTCTTGGCTTCTATTTAAGACTTAGGGCTTCACTTGACCCTTTCCTGGCTGAGTATAACATCGCATTTGTCCAAGTGAGATAAGGTGTTTTAAGGTGTGATTGAAGTGAATGAGGGTCTTGGCCTATTTATAGCATGCGAATACCTAGGTGGCCAAGGTTTATGCTTGGAGTAAGGACCAAGGGTATAGGGTGATGACTTAGGAAGGCTAGGTGATGAGTATGGTGGGATAGAATTATAGCTAAGAGATGTGGGGGTGTGTGGTTAAGTTCGCGGCAAAGAAAAGGGACAAAGAGATGACAGGCTTTCCTTGGTGGCCAAGGGTTGTGTTAGAGGTGCTTGTAAGCTGCTTGGTGACATGGTGGTGAAGTCATGGTGGTTCTAGGTAGCTTTCTTGGTTTAAAAATGGGTCAAAATGAAAGAAAAGGGGTGACAGGTTGGTTTGATTTCGGGTTAAGGTTTTAGGGTTTTAATTCATGTTAGGGTTAGGGTTTAAGATAGTTTAGGGTTTAGGATTAGTGTTAGGATTAGGGTTGAGGGTTTAGGATTAAAGTTTAGGGCTTAGTTTTAAGGTTTAGGGTTTAGTTTTAGGTTTAAAGTGAAATTAGGGTTTTAGGGTTTTGTTTAAGGTTTAGGGTTTTAGATTAGGTTTTAGAATGATTTAGGGTTTAGAAGTCATGAATTAAGTACCTTGTGCTAAAGTGATGGTAAAGTTTAGACATGATTTAGGAGCTTAAATGACCTAACTAGGTTTTAGGCATGATTAGCTTGTACATTGTGCTTTAGAAAGTTCTAACTTGATTCAGGAGGGAAAAGATATTCAAATGTTATGTATTGATACTTGTACACATACTTTAGAGGCTTGCACTCCATCAAATATTTATACCGTATACATTACAAATAATTAGGTATTAAAATGTAAAACGTTCACGTTAAATGCTTGTTTTGAAATAACGTTTTGATAAGTACGTTAAATATATAATGTACTTGGTAAAAATGACATTAAGATAAAGACATGACCATTTATGATTTTTAGTTTTACTAATGATTTATAAACATAGATATAGATGGCATTAGTGGAGGTTGCGTGAGCTCGTTTACTTTAGAGATGCAAGTTACGTTGCATAATGAGATAAAGCAAAATACATTGATGAAAAATACGGGTTGTTATTACATTGATGAAAAATACGGGTTGTTATAGTAAACGAGCTCTTAATAGTGATAGGGTTTACAACCTTGAAGCTATAACTAACTATGAGTAAAACGTGTATATGATGATTGTGTAGAGATTGATGATTTTTTTCTCTACACCCTAGGACCTCCTTTTATAGTCCAAGGAGTCCTAGTAGGTTACAACACATTTAATACTTTCCTATGTATTCTACATTAATACATTTTAATGTTTTCCTAATAAAACTTGTAACCTCCTAATCATATTTAATACTTATTAATGCTTTCCATAAGTATAAGGAAACTAAATCATTTGAATATCAATCATGATCTTCATATCTTTGATCATATCTTCTACAATCTTCCATCTTTTGTAGAATCTTCATTATGTCCATTTAGTCACTCTTGTTTCATTTAATTCAAATAGCATCAAGGAATCTTTAATTCCCAACAATCCTCCCCTAAACTTGATATTCATCTTATTAATCATTAAGTTTCTTTATGGAAAAGATTTCCAACAATCTCCCCCTAAACTTGATATTCACATTGTTAATCATCAATTTTCTTTCAATGTAAGCTTCTTAATCACTCAGGAGATGTCTCCAAACACCTTCTCACTTCTAATTGCTGTTTTGAAGATCTTGTTGTTTCTTGTTTCTAAAGCATCATTTAAAGTCTCAAACAATGAAGGTAACCTCTGCATCTGCATCATCAATCCTCCCTTGTTTGGATGCATCCTCACCCAAACTTTCTTCATTATCAGATGAGTGGTTTTTTAAATTCTCCAAATCACGAACCATTTAAGAATTGGTAAAAGAATCGGATCATTCAATAAGTATCAAAACTTACCCTCATATCACTATTGAAGTGAATCATAGAATTATAGTTTTTATAGGCAAACTACCAGCCATAAACGATTTGATGATTCTTTACCGTTTGCTGTTTGCCCCGGAATAGCCCAATTACTTCGATAATAAGGAACATAGGTCGACTTGATAACCATAATATGTTTTGGGGCAAACTATCAGCCATCAACAAATTTGAGATCTCTTTACCAGTAGTCGTTTGCTTTGGAATAGCCAATTCTTTGTCGTAAGACATGGTGAATTGAGAACCATATAGTTTTTAAGCAACTATAGCTATCAACAAGTATGAGATTTCTTTAACAGATCCGTTTGCACTGGAATAGCCAATTCTTCGTGTTGGTTAGACATTGGTGAATTGAGAACCATTTTGCTGTGTGAATTGAAACGAACACCTGAAAATTCTCCTATCCTTTGTACCTTGCCAATTCTCAAAACCACTATCCATAAATCAGGCTAAGAACAAACTATCCGAGAACCAAACCGTGTGTGTCATCTGATATCCATACCCAGCCGAGAACCCAAATGCTTCATTATCCGATATTTGTCAAAGCTGGCAGTAGTATCTGCTTTCTAATAGCAGTCCTAAAATGCAAAACGTGAGTATAAACTTTTTCACAAAAAACTACTGCTTTCATCAACACTTTCAATAGCAGCACTACAAACTTATCTTTGAATGCTAGCAACATCAAGCCTTGTATTTGAGTTCCATAACAGCAGTAGTATCACAGAAATACTTGAATACAAACTAGAAACAATGTGAATATATATATGATAGTAGTATCATTGTTACTAATGTTTTCTCAATGAACTTAATATAACAAGCAGCAATACTAATCACCTTATGTTGTCCTTGGCATTAGTACTAACGAATGACGAGCAGTATAAACCTTTTATCTCGGACAACACTAACAGTTGAAACACATTCGAGCAGTTTTAACACAATAAAGGTAGCACTAAGCAAAACGAACAATAACAAAACATGCTATGAACAATATTAAACATAATACTCGAGGACCCAAGTAGCATTAATTCATGTTGCATATCCTCTAACAATTTTAACTACTCCAAACAACAACAATAAAAATACCGTTAGCAAATCAGAAGAGCCTTGCTTTGCAAACAATACTACTATAAACTATCATAAACTCAAACTCAACAGTAGTAATTCCTTAAACCTATTTTCCTTTTAGCCCAACAGTATTTAACTAAAGAAGAACCAAGCAGTATTAAAGACTTTCGAGCAGTATTAGACTTTGAAAAATATAGGCCAGTAAAATATAACATGTAGTACGTGAACTCTCGTGAACCCAAGCAGTTTGAACTTTAGGCAGTACAAACTTAGAAGCGTAGTAGTACTAATGAATCCAAACCTGTTGGCAGTATTAACTTCCAAATGTCGCTAGCAGTAGAAACCCGAATAAATCCAGCAGTATTAACTACTAGGAATAAACCTAGCAGTATTAACTGCTATAAGGCTAGCAGTACAAACTCTTGTTACTACTATTCTCCTTAAAACTGGCAGCACAAAATCAAATAGCAGCATCAACATATTATAAGAGCAGTATTAACACATGGCTTACTACTTTGAAACCCTCACTTCTTTACAAGCTGCCATATGTTTCTGTTGTATCCTGAACGCCAAACCCTTATAACCTGCTGCTCATCAGAAACACCTTCAAGCATGATCTTCAGCCATTATAATCACTGTTAAGGATACCTTTTTTTAAGTATCCAGACGATGCCTCTTTAATGCCACTTTTTCTGTTACTAAACTGTCCACAAATCGTTTCAATTAAATATACGAAAAAAAAAAAACCTTGCTTAAAACACAAGACGCTATTGTACCTTCTTTGTTACTGCATCAAACCATCATTAGCCCAAACCCTAAACCTTTAGCAGTAGTAACTTTAATGGAATCCAAACAGCAACTTCAGAATGACAATTCAACAAACCAAAATTAACTCTTGTAAACTCAACAGCAAACATAACTTCAATTTTTTTTGCAAAAAGTTGTCCCAAAAAAACACAGAAAATTACAAACCCTAAGCAATTACATAAACATATCAACACTCCAATTATGGAATGCCCTTTAATGATAAGAATAGTGTGTTTTTGAAGTCCCAAGCCCAAACGACTTGAACCTACCTAGTGCAATCAAACAATATCATATATCTTGGGGGATAGGGTCCTTTGAAATGCACTATTTAGACTTGAAAACATGGTCAAATTCTTCGATGATTTTGGTTTCTAAAACCCACTATCAGAGAGCCTTAATATATTAACCTCTGCTTATTGGCCTAGCGTATAAACCCTTGTACTCTTAATCTTAGACAGTATTAACTATTTTGTTGAAATATTTTGTTTAATTTGTTGCTTTCCTTGTTACAAAGGGACTTTTAAAACAAATGAATACGCTTTAAATAAGGAGTAATTTGTTGGGCTAAGCATCCATTTATATGTTTCTGGAGATTGAGCGGAGAGTACTGTATAACTTTATTTGGCAGTATTAAGAGATACTAGTGCCGTTGACATAGTTTATATACTGCTTGTGGAACTAAGTTATGTAACACACAGATCGTAACACGGAACTCGCTACAAACCATATCATAAGACCTCCTCGCACCGCCATAACACTACAGGGCACACCAAGAACATCCTCGAAACACCCCCAAAATCAGGTAAGCAGCGAATGGTAATCATGGGGGTGCAACTGGATCAAAGTATCAGGGCATACAATCATATAGAGCCGGGAAGACTAGCGTCCTTGAAATTGGGTCAGGAAACGACCATAAATGACGTTTAAGAACAAGATTTCATTCGATGCCCATAACAAAATATCAGAGTTTATACATTATGTCCCATATTTTTAAAAGAGTAATAAACATTTCAAGTACATATTTAATTAAACAAAAGCTTCATAATACCCAACAGATGACTTAAGTTTTTTAAAGATAATAAAAAGTTGCATTGAATATTAGATAAAACACAGAATCCGTCTATCATTGATATCCGCCACCGGGTCCCCACCATGCTTCATACCCTAGGACCTAAATTACATTGCTAAAAAGTCCACACCGAAGGTTGAGTGAAATCATGGTTTTATCGGTAAAAAGGGTGGACCACAAAGGAAAAAAAAAATCGAATAAAAGTATATCTGAAACACAATTCAGTAGTCCCAAAACGTTTATTATTGCACTAAGCTCATGACCCCGAAGCCTTAACTATATGAGTACCCCAATCAGATATATAGGATGCATGCCAATAACCTAACACCTCTTAATGTTAAATCACCTTGATCACCACTAGTGACCCAAGGATGTGGGGATTGTCCAGTCCCGATAGATCTATCCCACAAAACCCGCGCTTACTACAATAGCAATTAATGGTTCATGATAAATAGGGACTTCACGGCAATAAGGTAACTTAGCGATAATATTCAGGCAGTAATCTGGATAGCATACACATTGTACACACTTAGTAAAAACACTTTGTGTCCAATAGTAAAACAAGCAATGTAATTCACCCCGTAGATTTTGTAAAACAATCACGTAGTAAAAAGGGGGCTATGAACTCACCTCGAGTGAATGGTAATCAACAAGTATTCACAATAGAAAAATGCGTCACGAAGGAATCCGAAGGCAACCTAATCCAATATAGGTCGTATAAGTACTAAACACTTTGATTATTTATAGGTCGTATAGCTCATCATACTATCGTTCGGGCTATCATAATTAAGAGGTCATGTAGTGACGTATGAGGAGCTAGGACACTTTAAATCGTAAATCCAACAACTCGTCGATACGCCACCCCGAAGAGGCCTCATTATGAAACTCCTTAGTAATATAGTACTTTGATTAACTAATACCACATATAATTCTATATAGCTACATCACCATCTAATCGTTTTAGTGAAATCATATTTATAAAGTAAAAACGTTTATAAGTATACTTTAGTAAAACTGGCGTAACTTTCTCGTTTTTATCTATTTGCTTTTTTGTTTCGTTTCTTTCGTTTCTTACGTCCACGCCTTCGTATTAAGACGAGTTATCAAAATATAACATTTTCAAAATTTGAGTTTTTCTGATGAATAGTGATTTTACTGTTCATAACAGCTATATATTTATTTTTATAGATTTAGTTATCGTAAATCTCGTAAATGTCGTAACTTATTCGTTTTAACTCCGTTTTTAGCGATTCTTTCGAGTACGTTCTCGTATTTAAAAGTTTTATCATATTAATGATGTTTTAAAAATATAAGTTTCTGTGGTGAATAGTAATTTTTATAAAAATAGTTTTATAAAAGTATATATTTAACGTAAACTTGAAATCGTCGTATCTTTTTCGTTATAAATCGGTTTTTCGAGTTTCTTATCATTTTGGAATCGTCATGAGACGAACTATCTTTTAAAAACATGTTGGGGCTGTGTCAAAAGTCGAACCAAAACAGTAGGTTTTGAAGTTGTTGATGAAATGTGTTTAAAACTTGATTTTAAGACTTTTTAGGTTAACAACTTTGTTACAAGTACTTTACAAAACTTCATATCTTATGTCTTACATATAATAGGTTCATTAGTTCATAGTTTGTCCTTGTGTTCAAATAGTAAGTCCTCTAATCTCTCTTTTAATCACAACTTTATTAAAGAAACCCTAATTTAGCAAGTTTACACATGAACCTTTTATACTTTAACAAACATGTTACCATACTTATAATTCCTTTATTCCATGATATTATCAACTACACAACATATGTAAAAGTGTTCAAAATCATAACCACAAGCAGAAATATGTTTTACATGTTTAAAAGTATCCTAATGGTGATATTGCTAAATAGAACATATAAACTCATAATATGATAAAAGTAAAGACATGAAGGTTTTTAGATAACCTTATAGTGATGTATGATGATGAACCAAAGTATCTAAACCCTTGTTTAAATATAAAACCCAAGCTTGCACTAATGAAAACCCTAATTATCCAAATGAAAACCCTAGCTTCCTTTCTTTGATAAATACTTGCAAATGGTTAACCAAGGCTTGTAAATACCTTAGTATATCTTAGGAAGGATGTGTGAAGGCTTGTATATGATGTAGAAATTTTTGTATGGATTGAGTTGGAAAGGGGTTTTGAGCCGTGGCCTAAAAGGGAGAGAAAGAGAGGTTTTGATCTTTTTTTACTAAGTGTTTTGAGAGTGTATGGCTTATTACTTGTATGCACTTCTTCTTATAGGAACTAGGCTAGTCAAAGATCATTAAAATAGTCCAAGGAGGGGGGTTGGGTCGTTTGGGACAAAGGGGAGGGTCTTAAGGGATGAATAGTGGTCTTGGTTCCCTAATAATGAAGTCATCCCATGAAAACATGGAATATGTTTTTCCATTAGATATTTTCTTGTATCTTTTTATACATATCCGGTTTTATATGTATATGGGATAGATATTTGAGTTAATTTTATGTATTGGGTATAAAAGTGGGTATTTGTTGAAGCGTAGAAAAGTTTTGGTGCTTCCGGGTATGCCTAAACGAAATTTTATCGCGAAACGTAATCAATTTACGTAACCAATAAAAATAAAATAAACAAAGTTAATAATTATACTCAAAATAATTACTTAACACTTGCTTGATGTAAACATTTATTTGTTTGGTGTCCGTTTACGCTAAACGATAATTTTTTTAACTTACGCGATTTAACTTAACTATTAAATTTAAAAGCGAACGCGTACGAAAAAAAATAATTAGTGAAATAGATGACGTCGTAAATGACCTGAAAATACGGAATGTTACAGTAATGTTCCGCCGTAGTATGCGATTAAATTACGCCGTAACAAATTTTATTACTATGAGAAGGAATGCTGTGTCAGAAGGTTTACGGCGTAACGTGGT
>BQNB010025573.1:0-59501 GCA_026074375.1 Tanacetum coccineum | reverse complement strand
ATACTTCCATGGAGGGGTGAGGATTCATTATTGTCTCATTAAGTGTGTGTCTTTCTCTCTCTAGAAAACACACATCTTTTTTTTCTCTCACTAAATAAAATGGCTTCTTATTTGTTTAATCCTCCCTGACCTCCGGATCATTGTCTCTTGTTAGTGATATCTTATTACTTACAATTGGCATCAGAGCTGCAGGGGTGTATTGTATCATGTGTTTGTTGTTCATGTTTTGGTACCGTTCATTTACTATTCATACTCAATACTATTCATACGTGGTTACTGTTCAAACTCGGTTACTATTCATTCATGTTCTTCGTATGTCTTTTTCTTGTGACAAAGTCATGAAAATGGTTTTAATGTTGTTATAAGTTCTGTATGATTCTGGCTTATTTTCAGCTTATTTTTTCCAGTTCATATTTTTAAGATCAGATTGTAACAGTTGTATATGTGCTTATTTGTTAACATCTCGGTTGTGTTTTATGCAATCGAGATGGCCAGATTACGGTTTTATCGTATTTTGGTAACAATTAAGTACTAATTTCGGATCTATGCCATTTTTGGAACTGTTAAACATCAAACTCAGAAGTAATATCATTTTCGGAAGTCAAACTCGGTATTGACTTTTGGTCAATAGTCAAACTCGAAAGTATAACTGTTTATTCCGAAAATGGTTCTGAAAATGATTTTGTTCAAGATCGAGAGTGATATGAAGAAAGACAAAAGACCAGATCTACTACATGTGCACATCTACAGAATCTGTCCCGGTCAACTCAACTGAGTTTGGTCACAAACAAAAAACCCCATCTTACAAAATCAACAGCATCGTCACAGTCTCCACATCAAATCATGATTACTAATTCCAACTCCACATCTAAAAACTATAACCCTTCATCACAAATACACTCATCAACAAATCCATGTCTAAATCCTACTTCCCATCGTCACAAGTATATCTCAACCATCTCCATCCATCAACTCAAACAAAAACCACGATCTCAGACTTAATCAACCTTTTTATACAAATCTTTTAAAGATTTTATCAGGTTTGATTCGTTATCATCATCGATCTATAAAAGGACAAGCCTTTCTTTTGATATTCAAATTTAAATAAAGTTTGATAACAACTTTGTTATAAACTTTATTTGGTTTAATTGCGAACAGACAAGAACAACAAAAACTCGCGACCTACTTGAGACCCTCCAAAGGATCTGGAATCCTTGTGTCTTCAATGCACTTGTGAGATTCAAATCAACCAAAAGAATATGAGAAGTTATTTCAGTTGTAGTCTCGTAATTTGGGTTAATAAGCTACACGAATGACTTGGTTGTGGGTTGTTGGGTTTCTGGTGATAGGAGGATGAGATGTCGTTGAGAATATATTATGAAGGAAATATGTTCTTTCTACTGTGTTGGATTATTAATGAATGAATTGAGATGTAGTGTATCTGTGTGTGGTAGGCGACACAAAAGTGATTAGGGTTATAGTGTGTGAGATGATTTAGGGATTATGCACATTTTATATCCCTAATATATGGACCAGTTACAATATGTTGGATGTTGGGCCGAGTTTTAGAAAATGAATTGGGCCACGTTATAACAAAATGAAATAAGTTGGACCGAGAGGTTATGGAATTGGGCTGGTATGGTTTGGCAGTCAGGTATTATCAAAAATAATGGTCCGGTGCTATTGAAAGAAAATGCTATGAGCCGAATATGCTTATAGTATATATATTGTAGCCTTATACTTATGGATTGAGCCAGGAATAAAATGCTATCATGACAAGTTGACTAGACATTGTTGTTCCGTTAACGACATTCAAAAACAACATTGGTCTAGTTTAACGACATTCACGAACAACAACACAACAAACACGATACATAACACTACAAACGATCCAAATAAGATTCACTAAAATGACAAATGGCTAAAGATTCGGATTACGATGACAAATAATCACGGATTTGATTTGGTATCCCTTATTTGAGCTTGAAGTAGGTTTCACGAAGGCGTCTACTTATTTCATCATCGAGACTTCCTTCTATTTGCTACCCATTTTCTTTAAACCTAATCTATCGATTGATTACTTGCTTGAACGTACAACGATTATGATTGAGACTTGAATTATCTAGTTCCAGTAGTCAGGGGTGGTTGGTTGCAGACCTGGTTAACTATCACTTAAAGGAGTTACATTGTAGTAATCAGTGTCACACACAGAAGTCTATGTGGATAATTTCAACAGGTGTTGTACTTCTTATACTTTTCTAGTTGGGTATAGAGTACTTATAGATTTAATCTTGCACCGTTCTTTAATCAACAACAGTGCAAGCTTAAGTAACAAATTTGGGGGATTCTACTTCATTTTCAAGTTTAGTATATCGGGTTTACTTCACCAAGTGGTCACAACAACAGCCGACAGAAATTGAGGTTGGTAAGTTAGCCAGAGAGTTTAAAGGTTGAGATGTAATCAGCAATTCTCACGAGATATTATTGTCCTATTCCAACACAATGGTACTTCACAGTCTAAGCAAAATTCTCAAAGTTCTTTAATGACATTCATATACAAGACCTTGATTATACCAAGTTTTCTTGATTCTTGCTTCATCTCCTCTACGGTTTCTAAAGACACAGAGGGTATGCCTTTGTTTTGGGATTTCAAAAATTGTGCTTAAAAAACAAGAACTTATAGAGTACATGTGCGTACACAACAATGATGCTTCTGAGAGTTCGCAACCATCATGGGGGGAAATGTGTACATCCGAGACTTAGTTGACTTTGATGTTACCATGTCAACTTCCAGGGGGAAGTAGTGTATACTACTTTACTTAGTATGGTTTATGAAGTATTCTGCATACGTGAGAAGAATTGTTGCTGATTTCTCGCATGTACCCCCGAACGAATATTCACCAAACCGGTAATGACAAAAAGTAGTGGTCAATTGTGTGGTTTTGACTTCCTATAAATTTTCTTATGTGCACGTCAAATACAAATAGAAATTGTTCAAGCTGCAATCAAATTTCAAATCTCTCAAGATAGGGATTTTGGTTTGGGGGGAAGCTGATTCAGAAACTTCGCCAAAAAAGGAGTCTATGAAGAAAGCTTTTCAAGACATGTTGCATGAATTGGGGGGAAGTTAATCCAGTTCATGCATACTACAATGGTTCCAAAACAAGTAAATACAATGAAGATCCAAGCTGGAGTACAAGTTTCAAGACAAGGAGAACTTAGAAGACATCTTCAGCTTTGGAAGACTTTATTTTATTGTAATTGTACTTGATAGGAACATTGTAAGTAAATTTATTCGTATGTGTCCCAAATATTGGGGGAAGATTGTTATCCCTTAAAAATGGTGACAAACCAGAATTACATTAGATTATTATAGTGTGACACGTACCGCTAATAATGACTAGTTATAATAGTTAAGTGTCACTAGGACTATAAATACCCCCTCCATACTTCCATGGAGGGGTGAGGATTCATTTTGTAAAGTGTGTGTGTTCTTGACTTTCTCTCTAGACACACACATCTTCTCTCTACACTTCTTCTCTCATCAATAATATGGCTAAACATTTATTTTATCCTCCTCGACCTCCGGATCATGTCTTTTGTTAGTGATATCTTATTACTTACAATTTCCATCTATTAAATTAGATGCAACCATTTTCATGGAAAGATTTTTGCTTTATTCCATCCATAATGTAAAGTAACTTACATTTTCAAAGTAAACAAGCTCACGCAACCACCAATACCAATTCCATCAACGTTTATGTCAATTAAACATTCTAATATGTCAATTAATATGTTTTAAAATCCATACGTTATCTATTTAACATACTTACCATAACGTTATATCACAACGGATTTTAAAACTTAACGTTTATAACAAAACCCTAACTATATGTAATGTTTACCTACAAAACAAATGTACAAGCTTTCAAGGCATGTGTACAAGTTACCAATGCATACTATTTGAATATCTTTTCCCTCCAAAACCATAGTACAATTCCTTTAAGCTCATAGTATAATCCGATTATGCATAACATTCAAATTAAGCATTTTTCCCTCCAATTTCTATGAGCTTTTGTATCACCTTTCTAGCATAGATTACAAGTCTTTCTAGCATCACATTTAAACTAGTTTTTCCCTCCATTTCACTCCACACACTCAACTTAAAACCTAACCCTAAACCGAAACCCTAAACAACCCGATACCACTTAAACTAGTCGAACCAAGCCAAGATCAAGCAAGCACCCTCCACCATGATCCACAGCCTTGTCCCCATCACCCTAGTACCTTGTCACCACCTTGCTAGCTCCCTTTCACCTCCTTGTCATCACCTTGTCACCTTGCACTCCAAAAAAACACCTTGTCACAACCCATTCACCACCATGCCGTCACCTCACCCCCCTCGTCACCACTATAGTAAACCGAACCCCTCTCCACCTCTTAACACCTCTCCAAGATATTAACCTAGCTCCTAATAGTCACACCTTGATAGAACTTGGCCACACTCCTCACAACTTGGCCACTGCTCCTTCTTTGGCCTATATATACACGAAACACATACACTTTCACAAACACACAATTTTATCAAACACACTCACTTGCTCTTGACCTATTTCGAGCCAAAGAAGAGAAAGAGAAGAAGTTTAAGCCACTAGAGAAGCCAAGGTATAAGATCAAAGGATCCTTGATTCATCTCCAAGGTTACACGACCCATTCTAAGTCATTCGAACCCTAATAAGCCCTAGTAAGTCCTATAACTTGTTCAATAAGCTCCTAATGTGTTTTAGATCATGTGTAAGCTTGGATTGAGCTATATGTTTAAGCCTTGAACCCTAAGAGTCATTCGTGTGGTTTTCCTAAACCAAACGTGCCATTTTATAAGCTTTAAAGAGTCATTTTTGTTCTCCTATAAGCTATAAGCTATAAGCTAATCTCATAAGCTATTTAAATAAGCCATTCAATCATTTTTATAAGCTTGGAATCAAACCCTAAAAGCTATAAGCTTTTGTCATGTAAATTCTAAATCAAACGCACCCTTAATGGGCCTTAAAAGCCCATAAGCTATTTTGAATAAGCTATAAGCTTTGAGCTGTGTAAATAAGCTCAAAAACGTCTTTTATAATCCCATGTAAAAAGCCCTTGAACGAACCCCCATAATCTATAAGCCCTCGGCTTATAATTTCAAAACCAAACGCACCCTTATTGGGCTAACGAGCCCATAAGCTCATTTTATAAGCTACAAGCTTATTAAATCTTCAAAACCAACTTATTTCAGCTTATTGTGATAAGCTAAAAGTTGCCAAATGAATTTGAATTTCAAAAATAAAAAGTATAACGATTTTGGACTAGAAATGCAATTCGAACCATGCAAAGGGGTATATATTGTAAATATTGAAACTTATATAGTTTTCGGGCCAAAAATGTAATTATCCTAAAGTTAAAACCACAAGGACCTGTTTTGCCATACTTGAAAGTTAAGGGTTAAATGTTTTAAAATCATATCTAAAGGGGTTTAAATTATAAAATGTATATACCAAGGGTATATATTGTCATTTTCAAATTCTTAAAGGTATAAAATGTAATATTTTTATATTAATAATAAAAATATATTTAAACATTATAAGACTCGACTTTATTAAAACCCGACACACCTAACGTTTCATTTATCGATCGAAACACTTATAAAATAATTATGTTATATATTTAACATAATTTATCATCCACTAGCTTTTGAAGAAACTTAAAAAGATAAAATCTTATCATTTAAATTATAACGTATCACGTTACTAGGGAATTTCATGTGAGGGGCTTTCATTTGGGTAGACGTTTTGACGAGTTGCTGGATTTACGATTTAAAGTGTCCTAGCTCCTCAAATGTTTACTACATGACCTCTGGATTATGATAGCCCGAACAGTGATACGATGTTTTCACAATTTAATAAACCAAATTAATATTTACCATAAACTTTATAAAATAAAGTTTGAAATATAAATAATCGAACTAAGACTTGATATATTACCCCAGGTTGCGAGACAAGGCCGTTTATTTCCAATTGAGTCACTTTTGACGTCAATCAGATTTCTCTGTTGAGGTGAGTTCATAGTCCCACCTTTACATGTTTTCTAAACTCCATGGGGAGATACATGCTATAAACATGAATACAAGTATTTTCCAACTGTATGATATCCTGATATATGATTTCCTAAGTACATCCATTTGCCAAAAGGCCCCACTATCATGAACCGTTAATTACTTTGCAAAGTAAGCGTGAATGCTATGAATAGATCTATTGGGATTGAACTTCCCCGTCCAGGTTCTGGTACATATATGGCCAGGGGGACGCATTTCATTTGAGGAACTCCGGGTGTTTGGCAAAGCACCCACTTGGGGCAATAACTTATGAATAACATTTACTTAAGACTTCGGTGTCATGAGCTTAGTGCAATAATATAATATTGTTTACCATGATGATTGTATTCGTTGTAATTATTACTATTACATTGACTTGTATTCAACTATTACATTTCAAACCTGTGAATTTCACTCAACCTTTGTGTTGACCTTTTTAGTAGGGTTATCTCAGGTAATTGAGCAACCTATGGCACGGAGTGGCATTGGACTTGAGGACGTCCAAACTTTTTATCATTCAAACACTATGTTTTCATATGTATTTTGGGACCTCCTTTTGTAAAACTCTAAAATAATATTGAATGATAACTAAATTTTCCAAAACGTATCTTTTGAGTCGTTTTCTATGATTATGACTGTTGATTCATGAAGTAATACCCCAATTTAGCTTTTGCTGCTATATGTTAAATAAGGGGATGTTACATACTAGTAGTAGTAACTAGCAGTACTAATATACACTAGCAGTACTAAGTTACACTAACAGTACTAAGTTGCACTAGCAGTAGTAACTAAGTTACATTAGCAGTACTAACTACTTAGCATATTTTTCATTAAAGTTAATGAACAACACTAACTTTATGCTAGCAGTAGTAACACAAACCTTAGCAGCAATAACTCTAAGATCATCAATAAATCTTTTAATCCCAACAATCATCCCTTAAACTTGATATTTTCTTTCAAAATCTACAAGTTTCTTCATTAAAAGCTTCATAATCACCAGTAGGATGCTTCCAAACACTTCATTGATTCTTGAGCTATTTTGTGATGAGCTTAAGAAGTTGATAACACATTTCATTCCAATGATCAGCTTTAAGCTTCTTGTTTAACATATCAGTAATTGTAACAGGTGTAAGAGGATATCTCTATTCTACCAACATATGAATGTGCACATTTTACTTCCTCAATGAATATACTCCACATGAGTCATATGGCTTCCATTCTAATACTCTGTAGTCTGATTGATTTTTCCAGACTTGATCTTCAACATGTGGGTCAAACATTGTCTTTAAATCTCCATATAAAACTAAATCCAAGTCCTCCACTGGTCTTGTTGATCCATACTTAGCTTTTACCAACTTGTATAATGTTTCTAAGTCTTCTCTGTCAAAACTTTTAAGCATATGACTGAACACCAAGTACATCTTTGAACTTCCATCAGCCCTGATTATCTGGTAATAGCTTTTCTTTCCTTCTGTGTGGATCTTCCAGTCAACAATAGTTGGAGGCTTAGTGGCCAAAGGAATAGCATTAATTGCTACTTCCTCTTTATCAGGAATGACTTCCATCAGACTTTTAAGCTCTGCTGTCTCTTTATCCTCATCCACCTTCTGCTTCTTAATACTTTCTTGTTCTAGCTTAGTGCCTGCTCTCTTTGAACTGCTTTCTTATGCTATCTCTACTTCAGATCTTACTTCACTGCCTTCCACCAACTTTGTATCCATATCTACAAATGTGTTTACCCTCTTCATAGCTTTGTCAAATAACTTATGAATATCATCAAAGCTTTTGTTCTTCAAATATTTGGGCTTCCATCCTTCCATGTTTTTCAAATAAATACACATGATACTCCTTTGTTGAGCTTTTGTTGGTGGTTTGTTCCTTTTCTCTTCTGCTCTTTTTGCTGCAAAGTGCTTCCTTCTTTTCTCTAAGAGTTGTTGAAATGATATGTGTTTAATCACATATCAATTTTCCTTGTTAAAACAAGCTTAAATGACAACAAATGCATGAAGAATACATTGTATATGTATGTATTGTGAATTGTGTTGTGCAGGTAACGAATATTCATAAAAGGATAAAAACGAAGCCAAAAATGACAAAAACGAGCACGGGATTGGAAGAGCGTGAGAAAACAAACCCGAAGGCGTATTCATTTTTAATGGGCCAACTCGTACCCGTTTAATGGGTCGGGTCAGCCCATTAACATTTGAATTATATTAGCCCTTCTAATAAGCCTAAACTATTAATCCATGTCTAAAATCCCAAGTCCAAATCCATTTCATTACCAAGTCCTAGCCTAAGTAATAGAATAAAAGCCCAACTCTTAAACCCGTTTCCAAGTCAAAGGATAGTCAAAATCACTGTTTATCCCCTTCCCTCCCATTTTTACACTGAAACGTAATAACACAGGGTAAAAGCCACCAATTCTATTTCATCCATACTCCTACCTCTTCTTGAAGGCCAACATGCCGGCTCTGACAGCATACCAAGGCCATGCTGGCAATCCTAAAGGTTTCTATTGGCTAGTGAAACATGGAGAGTGATCAAGGGCTCATATTGATGGATTCAGATCTGTTATGATTGAAGGGCTAGGATTAGATGCTTGAGACGCTCCTGAAGACCTAAAAGCATCCCCTCCTTACTATAAATAGAGTGGCTCTATCACACAGTGAAGAGAGTAGTTTTTTATCTAGTTTTTTAGTGTAATTTAGCTTATTTTTTAGCTTATTGTCTTTTTGTAATGTAATTTCCTTTTCTAAGCATTGTAATCTTTTCATTATCAATAAAATAACAGTTTTGTTTTTAATTGTGTATTGAATTATTACTTTACTTTTATGCAAATCCATTTAAAATGTGTTTAGACATAACCTAATAAGCTTTATAAGCTCTTTGTTACTTCATAAGCTAGACCTAATTCAGTTAAGCTCTCTAAAGCTTAACTGAAATAGCCTTGTTACTTAAATTCACTCAAAATCATTATAAGCTTAAAAGTATATGATAAGCCAGATTTGGATGGGCTTATGGGACTTTACAAGCTTGTTTTCAACAAGCTGGAGCTTTTAGATAGTCCCTTAAGAGCCGTTTAGTCCTTGTTTTGAGCAAAGGACCAAGGTACATTCTCTTTTACTCATTTTAGCTTAATATCTTATTCAACTTATTAAACTGCTTATTGGTGCTTATCCTCTACTTATTTATGCTTATTCAGTCTTATTATTGCTTAATGTGTCCAGTTTACAGCTTAGATTAGTTTATGTTTAAGTTTTATATCAAACTGTCCATTTTTAGTTAAATTAGCTTATTAGTGTAGCTTAATATTAAGTGCTTAATTTTCCTAGGTTTTTTCTTATCTGTCCTCAATAGTCATAGTACTTAATTCTATATTAGGCAATTTTAGACTTAAGTAATCTGTCTTAGCTTAAAAATGATAATTCAAGTTTTAAAGGGGTGTTTAGGTTAAAAAGAATTAACAAGGTAAAAAACCTTTGCTGGCTGTTTTAGTCATCAAAGTGAATTTCATAAGCTCAAATTAGATCTAAATAGTAGTTTTCATAAGCTCATAATAAGCTTTGTTAAGTTTTGAAAAATGTTTTATCAAAGTCTCAAGTCTGCCAGTGCATAAGGGGTTCTAAACTGTTTGAATCATGGTTTTATAAAAGTTTGCTTAATGCATAGTTTTTGTGTTCAAGATATGATTTCTAATGCATCAATTCCCATCTGTTTTGAGTTAAATGGTGTTGGAGAATCCTTTTGTGAAAACAGTCAAGTAGTGGTAGTTTCATAGTTTGTATTTTTAAAAAAGTCCAATATTGCAGATCATTTTGGGGATAGAATTTAGCTTATCTTTGGTCAGTTTTGATTTCATTTAGCTTATTATAGTATAGTGTTAATCGGTTTTAAATTTTTAGTTAGTAAAAATAGCTTTTGAGTTTTAAATTTTAAGCATCAAGTAGTCATTTATTTTCAAAGAGCCAAAAAACAAGTAGTGTGCCTGCCATTTTCATTAGTCTTTTCTAGCTTATTTCTTTAGCTTGTTTGCTTAAATCCAGCTTATATGTGTTATTTGAGACTTAATCTTAATCTGTTTTCACTTTGTAGCTTATACCTTTTGCTTATTAGTTCATAATTTAGCTTAAAATTTGGTCATAAGTCCTTTAAAAGCGTTTTAGAGTCAAACCGTCTTATTGCATTTTGTTGCTTTTCAGCTTATTTTGTTAGCTTAATTCTAGTTGCTAGTGCTTAATGAGTCTAGGTTAGGGTCTGTTTTAGCTTATTTGTGTTTCTTATTGCTTATTGAGTCCAAAAAGCTCAAACAAATTTAACTAGTTTTCTAGTCTTAAAAAGTCCAAACTGTCACCTTAATTCATGCTTATTTTAGCTTATTGATAAGTTCTGGTAAAGAGTCATTTATTAAAGTTGCTTATTTTTGCTTGTTCTTTAGCTTTTTTAAAAAGAAAAAAAAATGTTTCTCAAAAAGGGACTGTCACAGGACTCGAACCTGTGACCTCCCCCACTCAACACACACACCTTAACCATTGCGCCCTTGTGGCTTTTTCGTTTAGTTCTCCTTACATTTATTTCTTATATGCAGTTTTGTATTTAGCTTATTGTGCTTATTTGAATTTTCACAGCTTATTGGCTTTAGCTTTTTCACTCGTTTTTCTTTGTAAACCCTTAGATTAGTGTCTAATATTTTTACAAATTTTCTCAAATTTTTAAAATTAAGTTTAGTATTTTTAGTTTAATTTTTAATGTTAATTAGTTTAAAAAATAGTTTTAATTAGTTTAAAAAATCAAAAAAATATTTTCCGTGCTTTTAAATAGTTTTAATTAGTTTAAGAAATCCGCACTTTGAGTTTTTAGAATTTTAAATTGTCATTTTTAGTTAATTAGTTAGTTAATTTTAGTTATTAATTAGTTATAATTGTTTTAAATGTCGTTAGAATTTTAAGTTGCCTTTATTTCTAGTTTAGCATGCCTTCATGTGCTTTTCCTTTGCGTTATTAGATTTAGAATCCAAAATCTAAAATATCGATTATTCAAGCACACGATCACGAACCGAAACAAGATTTTCAATTTTACACTTCGTTAGGAAAACGACTCAGGAACGATTTGAATTTTATCCTTTCCTAAGGGTAATTTTCTCATCAATATTAGTAATTAGCTTATTACTCTTTCACAAGAGTAATTTGCCAAGTTGCTTTTATTATATATATATACTATAATTGAGACGAATCAAATTTTTGACGCCGTTGCCGGGGAAGTGTGAAACGATTATCGCGTTGAAGTTTGAAGATTAGTGCATTGAAGATCCTTCCCCGTGAAGTTATCGTTTTTTGTGAATATATATATTTTACATTTCTTTATTAATTTTTATTTTCTTTTATATAAAATTATAAAATACAAAAATATTTATTTTTGAGGATTTATTTCTATTATAAAGTAATTAAAATACCAAAAAAATTGAAAAAACAACAAATGAAACCGTGTTGTCAATTGTTAAATTGGCTTACCTTTAGATTAACAAACTATAAGAGAGGTATAAGGAGGGTTGATCCTACGAACTTCGACCCGAAAGGATAAGGTTTTTAAAATGCTTCGCGCTTACCCGCTCCTCCACTTCTTTGTGCGTTTTTCTAGAGAGCTACCGTGCACCTTTGATACTCGGTTCCAAAAATATTTTTATTATTTTCTACTTATTATTATATAATTTCAAAAAATATTCTCCTTTATCCTCTTATTTCGTTTAATTCTTATCTTCTTTACCCTCTTATCCGTTTAATTCTTTGAAATGTCTTCGTATAACCAACGTGGTTGCTTTGGGTGTGGAGGTCCGTTAGATGGTTTACTTTGTCGACGGTGTACTTGCGAGTGGTGTGGAAATAATCTTAGAAATGGATTTTGTTCGATATGCGATTCAGGAGCTGGAAATTCATTCGTTTATGATCCAAATCCGAATTCTTTCAATGATCCTCCAAACTTTTTCAACCACCCTCCACAGCCCCAGACATACTCGTGTGAGTTATGTGGGAACGATTCTCATTATGGGTTTGATTGTCCACCACGGGTACCGCTTGTCTATGAGCAGGAACCGTGCTACAATCAAAACTTTGGTGATAATTATTTTCCACAAAATTCACCGAGTTTTTCTCAGCAATATATTTGTTGTGAGTACTGTGGGGGTCCTCATGAGAGCCTTCAGTGTCAACCGAGGAATCAAAACTATTTTGAGCCTAACCCTTGCTATAATTCTAACTCCTACGGTTTTGACCAACCCACGCAGTATTCCATCGATCATCAGCCTCAGAGTATTCAAGAAGACCTTAATCAGCAGAGGCTGAATGATGAATGTATAAAATCATATAATGAAATGATTGAGTCAAGGAATGAACTTCTTAAATCCTTGGGTGAAATGTTACAAGAGCAGGTGGCTAATCTTAGTACTCATACTCCTGTGCCTTCGCGACTTTTCAATTTTATTTATGATGATGACGATGATGACGAGGAGAGTACTATTCCTTTAAATGAAATTATTTCTTAAATTCTCCCGTCTATTACAATCACACCCGTCTTACCGACTATAGAACCCGAGGACTCTCTCATCATGGGGGATGAGAATCTTAGCACTATTCCTGAAAAGGAATCAGGCGAATTCATAAAGTCTAGTGTTGAGGACCTTGTTCCAATCCCAAAGGAGTCCGAGGATACGTCTGACAATGACAAAGAGTGTGATTTTCCTAATTCCGTGACTTTCTTTAATCCTCTCTTCGATTCTAATGATGATTTTACCTCTAGTGATGACGAGTCACTTCCTGAGGAGGATGTTCCAGAGGAAAATTTTAAAATTTATTCGAACCCTCAAAGAGTACATCTCTAGTGACATTAATCCCTATTATAATGAGGTGTTAGAGGACATCGAGAACAAGGACTCTTATGTTTCTAACCATGATGAGCTGGCTTTACTAGTCACACCTCTTTCCGATGCTAATGAGGATGAGTGTTTCAACCCAGGAGGCGATATTGATGAGATCGATGCTGATGTTTATACGGATATTGAGGCCAGCTATCATGATTCGGAGGGAGACGTAATCTCTCTTGAGTGTTTGCTTACTAATGATACTCTCTCTCCTGAGGTATTTTTAGATCATGACCCAAAAAGCTTAAAGGATAAACCTAATAATGATGATTTGAAGAGTATGGTTAAAATTTTCGACCTCGGAATTCATGAGAAAATTATTTCTTCGACATATGTGAGGTTACCCTTTGAGGATCGCCATTATTTTTCCCTCACATTTGTTATCAAAATCTTTCTTCCTTATCTCACTTATTCTATGGATTATTTCTTCTTCTCTCCTCCGGGAGTAAAGATACTATTTTTGACCCCGACATCTCCGTTTATAGTTTCTATTCCTTAGTGCCAGTGATATCTCATCGGAGTGGAACTTTCATGTGCTTCAATGTTTATCTAAACATCTTGAATGAAATTCTGATGGAGATTTACTCTTCCATATGTTTCGTCCCTAATATCATGATGATATGGGGAGAGTCAAGCTAGAGACTCGCACAAAAACAAGCGCTTCTCGGGAGGCAACCCGTGTCTTTTCTTCTTTCTATTTTCTTAATAAATAAATGTGTGTTTTTATAGCCCAAGTGTGGGGGGGCGTGCTTCTTTCTTTGGTATGTGGTATCGTTTTTGCAGGATTCCGTAAGATCATGAAGACCCGTGCTTGTTTTCAATCATCCAATCATCCGGTCTTCGATCTTCTGTTTATTTTGGAATCCTTAATCCTGATCTTATATATATATATATATATATATACTAGTTTCCACTTTCACACTTGGAATTTTTTTTGCATTTTCCTTTTTCGTTCCTAAGTGTGGGGGTAAAACCTGACATTTTTAAACATTGAGGCCAATGTTCCATTCTAAGTGTGGGGGCGGTTTTTTAGCGAAATTTGTTCCTTACCTGTGCATCGTCATGTGTATCCACACGCAACACGTGTTGACTAAAATTTTTAAAATTTTTTGTGTTTTTATTATAATTAAATAATATATATATATATATATTATATTTATTTATTTATATTATTATATATATATATATACATATATATTTATAATAAAATGATTAAAAAAATGATGAACATATAAAAATATAGAAATAAGTAGGCCAGTAGAACTAAGGATATTTTGACTTGACCGAGTATTAAACTCTAGCTTTCCCCTTAGCTTTCGAGACTAAGCGTTTGCTTAACTTTAAAATTTTGCAAAGAATGAAAGCTAATAGAGTTAAATATAAGTTTTAGCATGCTTAAGCGTGGAGAGTCTGGATCTCTTGTTTAGTGTCATAGAGGTTAATTTGGCTTTTTTTGCTCCCCACCAGTTTAATAAACGTTCTATAATTGTTAAATTAAATAAAGTTACTTAGGTTTTTCGAGATTCTTCCACCTAGTTTAAATCCTCTTCGTAGAGATTCCTATCTGGTGAAATTAAGTACATACTAGAGTTTTTTGTCAGTGTTGTGAGGAAATAGGCTATTGATTCCGAACGGTTTGTTCCCGTTGTCTAGGTAGTTAAAATGACCACTATGACTTAAAAATTTGGCTATATAATAATAATTATCGTAATAAACCGAAGCCGAAATAAGACTTCTGGATCATGGTCGGCTCGCATACCGATGTGACAGTCGTTTAAAGGGTGGAGGTAATAATAATAATAAAAACTGTGGGCTGATAAAAGTTTGCTGCATCTTGCCGGCTCACAACCGATGTTGCAGCCTTCAAAATAGGGCACATAGTTATAATAATCCGAGACTGATAAAAGTTTGCTGCATCTTGCAGGCTCACAACCGATGTTGCAGCCTTCTAAAAGGTCGAGGAAATTACCGAGGTCGAAATATGTTTGCTGCATCTTGTCGGCTCACAACCGATGTTGCAGCCGTTTAATAATGTTGCAATAATAATAAGTATAAAGCCAAATTTTGACTCCGGAGTTATCTAAATAAAGCCTCCGTCTCTGGACTCGTAGTTGAGTTGTTGCGGATGAAATAAAAAGGATAACCCCTAAATCATGCGAAATTAGAACCTTAATGTGGACCTTATTCTCACCATATCGTCTCTTTAGGAAAGGATTTCAAACTAATTGTGGTCTAAACCGGGTTTACTTTATATAAATAAGGACTTAATTTATTTGTCACTAATACTAATAATAAAATCTTTAGAGGAATTTAGGAATAATGGGAGCGAAAAGTTAAGTTTATACTTACACAATTAGCATTTATGAGTAGTGTTAGCATCTTATCTTATATTTGGCTGTGATTTCGTTTTAAGCTTAGTTTGGGGATTGTGAAAATCAAGGATGACGAACTCCCGTTCTTAAAGCCTTTTAAATAATTTTATTTAATTGTTATCTTAGTTTTTATCTATTAATGAATAAGTGGTTAAAACGGGGGCGCTTTTGAAATAAATGATTTTTGAAACCTTCTTAATGGACCTTTTATGTTCTTGTTTGATTGTGAGGGGTCATAGGTTAAAAGGGGATTTAATTATTTATTTCCGGGCGTGTTTTATTTACATTGCGTGTGGGACCAGCAATGGCTTAGTGTGGGGGAATTTTGATATGTGCTAAAACACACATCATTTGTACCCTGGAAAATGCTAATAAACGGACTAAAACACTAAAATATGGATAATTATCTTGCAAATATGTTTGTATTGTGTTTTTATGACTTACAGGTACAAATGATTGAAAACAAAGCAAAAACGGTAATTTTCGGGTGACTTTCGATGACGTTTTTACGTTTATCGAGGTTCAAAAGAAGTCATTAATATTCCACGATCATTCCATTGGAAAGAGCACGAAATTACGAGTCTATCGGTACCTTACTTGACCCCCGAACCTTTCTTATTTGAACGGTAGGTCATCCTTTTGAACCTTTATTTAATTAAAATTTGAACTAGACCAAAATGCCTTTATATGAAATATTTTACATAGATATAACAAGAGATGCATGTAGCTCAGTTGGTTAAGCTTGCACACTTGCGTCTCTTACCTGTGTGACCCGAGTTCGAGCCTGGCATGGGGAAATTTTTGCTAATTCCACGTCAGCGGCTGACGTGGCTGCCACGTAGGCTAGTGGGACCCAGCCGGCTGACGTGGCAGTGCCACGTAAGCCGACATGGGACCCACATGCTGACGTGGCAGTGGACCCCACTGCTGACGTCATTGACGGCTAGCCAATAAGGCGCCGCCACTAATGATTGTTTTGCAGGTGTACGAGGTTGGCTATTTGACTGGCAGCTGACCAATACCGAGGCGACACGCGACACTGTTTGGCGGCAATTGATTGGCTGACACCAATCATTGGTACGAGGTTCTAGAATATGCCATTATGGGCATTTATGGCAAATCATTATCAATCATTGGCTCATAAATACTGGCGAAACCCGTTCGATCTTTACCGCCCCTCTGAAATTTACCCCTCTCCCCTCCCTCACGTACAAGTTCGGATCTTGTGTAGATACTTTTCTACCTTAACATCGATGGGCTTCTTGTGCCTAATTTAAGATCCAATAAAAATTTATGTGTAATTTGATTCTAATTTTGCCTTTATAAACTTTAAACCAACACTTGTTTTTAACATTCATTCATTGTTAGCTGTTACCAAGACCGTCCTTAAATTTAAAAAAAAATTAAGGGTCATGGACGAAATCACGTAGCGATACATTTCGAGAATAAATGTTATATATAAAGTGTCATTGTCTATAACATATAATGCAAATTAGTTATCTAAACGTTTAACATATGTCTCATTTAAGATATTTTCTTATATAAATACACTAGTTATAATCCCCGTGCACGCACGGGGTTTTTTCTAAAATTTTGAATAGTGTATTTTTATTTATTAAAGAACATATAGCTTAATGTTTGTTGTTGGTTTTAATTATGGTTTCCGTTTATATATATTTACCGTATCTTCTAATTCTATCAAAAAAAAATACTTTATACTTTTAAAAATGATTAAATATTCCTGAGACCTTGATGTCGAGAAAGTACCTCGACACCACAAAAGATTTTGACCATTAAGATGTTGTGTTAGTGAATACTGAGAATCAAGTCTCAATCATGCCCCCGACATTTGACGAAAGGTTTTGGTGATCAAATATTACAACACACGTGCACGCACGAGTTTTTTTTCTTTCTAATTTTGTTAATATTAAGTTTGTTTATAGGTTGTAATTATGGTTTTTAGTTATGTTAAAGTGTTGTGGTAAAAGATCAAATGCACATATCTTCTAAATTATATTAATTTAATGATGTTTATAACATTTATTCTAATAGTCTTACGAATAGCATATCCATAATGATTACAAAACATCATTGTTACAGTAGTAATGTAATTCTTTGAACTAAAATGATTAGGAGGGAGGTTGTAGTGGTTAAGTTTTGATGATCATTTAAGACATTTGGCCCATTCTGGTCCCCATTTAATCATACCCGTTTGAGATAAACTCAACCCAAATTGACCCGTTTATAAGTTAATAGGTCAAATGTATGTGTCAGTTGTAGGATTTGGTTCAGGTTTGGAATAGTTCGGCTGCTAATGAAATGCCTCTATTTCTAGAGTATATTAGTATGATGGTAAAAAGTCAAAACATAGATGAACATGCACTGGTCTATCAACTTTCCACAACTTTCCTCGGTAAGTGTAACCACATATTTCATAACAACCCGCATAACTATTAGAACAACCTCCTATAAAGGCTATTACAACTTCAATATAGGCAGTAGCATCATTATATTTCTTCACAAATATGCACAAAAACATAATCTAGTGAACTTTAGATGTTGACACAACACAAGTAGTTATTATTTACACAATAGGAAACCTCATGTAAGAAGATGACCATAATGGCAAATTTTATACATTACTCACATAGTAAACTTACCAGCCCAACATAATAGGTCACTGCCACACCACATACAGAAGAACAACAATGTAAATCTTAACTTGGAGATACATATAGAAAATCCAAGCCTTCTAGGACGTAATTCGCCTTAATCAGTGACGAAGCCAGAATTTCATATACGGGTGGGCCAAATACAATTAACCGTTGCAACGTCGTCGTGATAAAATATTACAGTCTTCTATTTTCAATGCAAGTACGAAACATAGCTTGCACAGTAAAACTAGAATATTCTATGTAATAAAATTTGATCTTAAAATTTAACTTAAACGTAATGAAATATACGCTCAAATTAATTTGAAGCATCTAATTTGTGAAGATATAAAATAAATACACTTTTAAGTCGAAATAAATGAAATGTCATAATAACATTTGCTCCAATCCTTAAATTACTTGTGTACAACTGTACATTTATGAACCTCATATCTTAATTTATACGTGGGCCATTTTCTCTTTTAAAGAACCAATTTCAATTAATAGCATGAAACATAAAACAACTCTTAGAATTTTGGGATGGGCTTTGGCCAACCCAAAGTAAAACGTAGCTCCGTCCCTGGCCTTAATATCAAGATATTTACAGCTCGGTAGAACCAAATTTTTTAGATGCGATAATGTTCCAAATATTTTGACCAGACGTTTCTCTTGGTTCAGATGTTCCTTCGCCTGTGTCATATATCATCTCATTATGTTTTATACCAGCCTGCATTACCGCAATGGCAATGTTATGGTTACCATCTTTAGTAATAAGGCGAAGCTTGCCTAATAAAACCGCGAGTAAATGATAAGTTTGTGACTCAGCAAAATAGGTACATCACCACCTTCAAAAGCTTTCCATCATCACGATAATCATAAACTTTTATTATAGCACTTTCAAGAGAACTGGATGGATCCCATGCATACAAATCACCATCAACAATTACACTTGGTTTAGTTCCTGTCTGTTTAGCACACCACCCTTTACCCATGCCTGTAGGCATGATGGTGTGGTAACCTGCATGCAAAAGTATGGCCTGATGTTTGCGTTATCAAAAGAAATTGACCATTTATACGGCTTCCACCGATTGGATATTTGAAAATGGGCATAGATATTAGAAGTGACCTCCTACAATGAAATAAAAAAATCACATTAAAACAAATGGCAAGTAATATATCCGTTTGACCTGTAAAGATGATAACAGATGAACATGTCACTTAAGCTTGAAATTTTTCCAAAGAATGAAATGATCCAATGTTTTAAAGAACTCTCAGTTATAGAAACTATTGCTGTTTTTATGACATCACAAACCTAGGGAAAAAAACCTGCTAGTAATGGGAATAACGCGGTACAGCTAACATGCCTATAACGTGGCCAACGGTGCAGTTGGCGGCATTATTGGTACCAAAAATGCACCCATAATGTGGTTATAACCCACTATACCGAGCACTCTAGAAATCAGATTAAAAACATAGATATTATTATAAGGATGCCCTTCAATTCCATAATCAAAAATAATTCTTACAATAAGCATGTTGCACAAAGTAAACTAATGATTGGCCGGCAAATCATAAAATGGGGGAAACTCTTTAGCCAATTAAAGGATAACCTATATTTGAAATAAAACAGTTTAAAAGATTTGTTTATGGCTCAAAGTGTATTTTGACTCAAATGTCCATTAATCTTGTGTAACAGCCTGCATCATCAGTAATAAACACCAGCTGATTAGAGTAATTTATGTGTTGTTACATGTTTTAAAGTAGTTGTATGATGACGGGTCAAAATGTATCGTTTTTCAACCCGTTTTTTCCCTGGTAAAAGTAGTTGCCTGGTTACGGCGTTTCTTGAGTCAAAATGTCCATTAATCTTATGTCGTTTAGGCCATAGTCAAACAGCCCTTAAATAAGTCTTTTTGATGTTATTGTGTAAAGTGTAATGGGTCAAAGTGGTTTAAACGTGGCTAAATATTTTGTTTGTCTTAATGGTTGTTTGGGATTGTTGAGTTTCAAATTTAATAAGAGAAACCAATGTATACCTTGATATTGATATGTTGGCAACTGGAAAGTAGCAAATAGCTACAACTATGTAAGCAACTACTCCTCCTTTCCACATAGGATCCTTTGAAGGCTTCTTGAGGTTGATGGAATAGCTTCTTGAATCAAAACCAGCATCACCCAAAAACCTTGCCGACGTCTTTCACTGCATCACCCTGGTACATGAGTAGGTATCTTTCGATTGCTTACACTGTTTTCTCTCACGTGCTCTTCAATATCATCCCTTTGACCTCCCAAAAACTGCCCTCTGTTTTTCATGTGCTTAACATGTTCTGTGGAGGATGTGAGATATCCCAACTTCTGCGTAATATGAACCATCAAAAGATTCACAACAGGACCAAGGATTGCAGATACGAACTCCATTTTCCTGAGACTAAGAATTCAGTTAAACAAAGTTAGGGTTGTTTAGACAATCAGGTTACATGGGTCGTATTCGGATCATGTGTAACTGGGTTAGGGCAATTGGTTGGGTCGTTCACCCCCACCCCCCAAAACCAACCAGCCAAAGGGATGAGAATGTTAATTACATAGAGGGTTTGGAGTTGCTTATTTTTTTCAGCTTTACTGCTTATTTTTGTTTCATCCTAAATGGTTCCTTATTTTGGATTTTGGAGTAAAAAAAGCAGTAAGCAATTAGGGAGCTGCTTAAATTAAAGTACTTATATGAAAGCACAATTATTATTATCACTTTCATATTTGACCTTTAATTGATTTGATTGAATTTTTCAGACAAATTATTATAGCTTTCGAGAACTAATTCATATTTTACAAAAGGAGAACAAAGATAAGAAACACCCAACTTTGATTGGAGCTAAAAATAAACATGCTGGGTTAAAGCTTTAGATCAATACATATCAAAATTAACAATATTTACCAACACAGGTTACAAAGAAATAAACACTGTCGAACAAATTAGTTGGACCATGTGTCGATTATATTCGGGGACTTTGCTAAAATCTTAGATTTGTTTTGAGTTACTATGGGCAAATGTTTTAAAACTCGCTTTTTTAATTTTTGGACCCGGTTTTTCTACCGGTTCAACCGGGTCACCGGTTCAACCGGTTTTGAACACGTCGGGTCGAACCGGTTTGTATACATATGGTATATCTTTTTTCTATATTTTAATATGTATAGTTGTGTATCTTTTCATAATTTATTTCGATTTATTTGCTTCATTCGATTGATAACCGTATGAATAAATAATTAAGACTCTACCGATTAGCTTTATTTTAAGTTCTATTTTTACTTTTAATATTAGAATATATTTGCAACAACAATTAATATAAATCTAAGTTATAACAATCTATATTAAAACTTAGTTGGTGTTTATAAGTTAGTTTATAACTTTAATTTACTCATTTATAAGATTTTAACTAACAATAGTCCTCACCACTTCAATTTATCCATTAAAATTAGAAAAATCCTTGAGAAAAAAAGATTTTGTTATATTTTTTTGATAAAAAGTCATGACCCGGCCGGGTTTATCAAACCGGGTCGACCCGAGACAACGAAAAACCGGCGGTTCAATCCGGTTCTCAAACAAGCAAAAATTTGGTCTCATCCGGACCGGTCTCCAAGCCGGTTCACGGTTCAACCGGTTGAACCGGCCGGGTCAACCCGGTTTTTAAAACATTGGATTATGGAGATGGTTTTATTATCTTGCTTGGTTAGGTGTTTTGAGAGAAAAAAAAGTTTGTGTGTTATACTGTTATGTGAGATGTGAGATCCCGTGTTTTGTAATAAAGTTACATTTGTAACTTTAAGTTTGAGAAAATAGCAATTTAGCCCATGTGTTTTTTGATCTAATTTTAATTTGTCATCATTAAAACGTTTTTTTAAAAGGTGTATCACAAATAAGGAAATAATTAACTTTAAATATATTTAAAAACCAAAAAAAACATTTAAAAAAAATCAGAACTTAAAAAATCTTACTAAATTAAGTATGATTTGATTTTCTTGAAATACGACTATCCCACTTGACGTTTTCCTTTACTAAGTAAAAGATTTCTTTCATTTACACATAGTATAGTTTTAGAGTAGGTATTTTCACATAGTAGTTTTAGAAGTAGAATAGTTTAGCTTATTTTAGCTTATTATTGTAAAAGCTTTTTAGCTTATTCTCAACTTATTGTATTGTCTTATTTTTCATGAATGAAGATGTTGATTTTAAAGTTGGTTTTTATTAATGCTTATTTACTTTTTTACTTTTTTTATGCTTATTCTTTTACTCTTTCTTTTATTTTGCTTATTTCCAAATAAGCTCATGTTTGTAGCTTATTTTTGGATCCGATCTCTTAAGCTTATATTCTAATAAGCTTCTTTAATAACTTATTTAGACTAGCTTATTTAGACTAGCTTATTTTATATTATTTTTGATTTAGAGCTTTTCGAGTGAGCTTATTTTAGCTTATTTTGGATTGCTTATTTTTCTAGCTTATTGTTTTTATATCTAATCCTTAAATATACCCGTCTCTTGTTCACTTGATTGAACACCTTGATTTCGGGTGGATTAGATCTAAAAATAATAGATCTTATATTTTTAGCTTATTTTCTAGCATAAAGTTTGTTGCTTTTTAATTATAGCTAATTTTCCTTAGATCTAAATCTTTAAATATACCCGATCCAAGTTCACTTGATTGAACACTTTAGTTTCGGGTAGATTTAGATCTAAAGTTTTCATCTTTTTATTAGCTTATTGTCTTTAGAATAAATTCTAAAATAGCTTTTGCTTATCTCATCTTTTTCTCTTTTCTTGTCTTTACTTTTTCAAAAGTGCTTATTGTTTGATTAAGCTCGATTCGAATGCTAAAAAGGGTGTCATGAGTCTCCTACTCGACTTATTCATTAAGTCTTGAGCACCTTTATCTTCGAGAGCTTATTATTTAGCTTATTTAGTCATAAAGTTCTAAACTTTACTAGTTTTTCTTATAGCTTATTAAGCTAGGGCTTATTTCGAAGGGTACTTGTAGCTTATTTGAGAAGTGGCTTATTTATAAGCTTATATTCTTCATCCTTTCTTTGAAAAAACCTTGATAGCTTTTTAGCTTATTCTAGTTTTTATTTCAAAAGTAGTTTTTTTTATAGATTTAATCTAGTTTTATTTTTACAAAAATTAGTTTTCAAAATAGCTTATTTTTCTAAAAAAGTTTTCATCTTATTAGCTTATTTTGTCTTAACTTTTCATGTCTTATTTCTTATTCCATCCTTCTACATCTAAGGCCGGAGCTTAAGGGTCTTATAAGGTTGATAAATAGATAAAGTTTTGATCTTTATGGTTTTTATGAAAGTAATTAGTAGATAAAGTTGACACCTTTATTTGCTAATTAGTGAAGTAGAAGCTTTTTAAGTGATAAGCTTATTTGTTTATTAAGTTTGTAAGATCGGGTGGTTTTATACATTGGGTTCTTCATTTCGGGCTTCTATTTCTAAATCTCTTTTCAATACTTAGAATAGTTTTATTTTATCGTTCCATAAAATATTTGCGTATTTGATTTTTGCCATGCTTAGTGTAGATTTATTTTTGCTCATTAAGTCTGCTATGTTTGTTAAATTGAATTTTGTTATGAGTAGTGAGTAAATAACTTGTGTTTGCTAAGTGATTAGTGATTTGGAATTTAAGTGCGGTTTTAAAAAGGTTTAAAAAATTAATAGTCAATTTACATACCGTCATTTACTTTTAATGCAATTTAAATACTTGTCATTTATTTTAAAAAACATTTTACTTTACTTGTCATTTAATTTTGAACTTGTTTTTAAGGATTTTAATTCGTTAAACATAAGCGCGACACTTAAGGAAATTTCAGTCACTAGCAAGCATTTTGTCATTTATATCTTTTAGATCAATTTTAGTATAATCTTGTAGTTTTAAATCTTAGAATTAATATTAGTTTATTTTTTAGTATAAAAATAGTTTAAAACCAAAACCAAAAACTTTATTTTATTTTCTTTCATTAAAATTTTAAAATACCAAAAATATTTTCATTTTATTTTCTTTAAATAAATATAAAAATTAAAAAAAATTACCAAGTTGGTAAAAAAACACCAACATATAATATTTTCAACTGAAGTATTATCCATTAATAAGTTCCCGAACAAAAGAATAAAAAAAATTACCTTTTGTGTCTCTCGCGAGGTACGGCTCACCTTTGAAAGTTAAACAAACTCCTTTGTGCGTTTTTCTTTTAGAGAGTTACCGAGAAGCGAGTTGATTATTAGGTTGTCTTATCTCATTGTTCGTATTTAAAATTTATTGTGAATACATTGTTAAAAAGCCCAAAATAATATATATATATAAATCCAAAAAAATATTTTTCTTCTTATTTCTATTTTTATTTTTCCTTTTCTTTTATAAATATTAAAAATACCAAAAATATTTTTATTTTTATTTTTATTATCTTTATAAAAAATTTCAAAAAAATATTCTCCTTTATCCTCTTACTTCATTTAATTCTTATCTTCTTTATCCTCTTATCCGTTTAATTCTTCGACATGTCTTCGTATAACCATTTTGGTTGCTCGTGGTGTGGAGGTCCGTTTAATGGTGGAAACTGTCCGGGCTGTAGCAGTGTAGGATCCGGAAATGAGTTTGTCTATAACCCAAATCCTTATTCTTATAATGAAACACCGAACTTCTTCAACCAACCTCCACAGCCCCAGTACGAGACATACTCGTGTGAGTTATGTGGGAACGATTCTCACTATGGGTTTGATTGTCCACCACGGGTACCGCTTGTCTATGAGCAGGAACCGTGCTACAATCAAAACTTTAGTGATAATTATTATCCACAAAATTCACCGAGTTTTTCTCAACAATATCTTTGCTGTGATAACTGTGGGGGTCCTCATGCGACTTTTCAGTGTCACCCGATGAACCAAAATTTCAATTCTTTCGGTTTTGACCATATTCAACCCCCACAGCAGTTCGATAATCATCAGCCTCAGGAAACTCCAGAAGTCACTCCTTTTGTTGAAAGTAAAGAATGGATTGAAACAAATAACGAGCTTTATATCTTTTAGAGAAACGCTGAAGGTTTTAATGCAAGCTTGGAACAAATTTCTTGAAATTAAGCATGCTCAATCCGAGGAGGTACAAGAATTGATTCGTAACTTCTTAAAGATGTCAAAATAACAAGTGCAGGAGGCAGAGTTTATTAATAGTCTTGATTGGAGTCGTCTCCTGTGGGTGATCATGTTATTGAGCTTCCTTCTTCTTAGATGTTACGAGAGTATAACTAGCAATCACACCCGATTTACCAACCCGAGAACCGACTCTCACATAATGGGGACGAGCATCTTGACATTATTCCAGAAACAGAAAAGTCTAGTGTTGAGAACCTTGTCCCAATCCACGTAGTGAGTCGGAGGATTTTTATTCGATAAAGAATAGTGTGTGTGAAGTGCCCGGTGAATGAGAATCATTCTCGACTTTTACGACTTTCTCGAATCCTCTCATTCGATACTAACGACGATTTAACAACTTTGCTTCTTTGAGTTTTCAAAAAAAAAAAAGGGGAAAGACACTTGGCCCGGGTGAGCAAGACTCGAACCCGGGACCAAGCGATACATTCCCCTTTTACACACACACTCTACCACTGCGCCCTTGGGTCTTTTTCGTTAAAGACTCAAGGGACTTTAAACTTATAGTGGTTTTGAGCCTAAAGGCTTATAAGCTGAATAAGCTTATTCGGGGCTTATTCTGTAAGCAAATTTCGAGTTTCTTATTTTTCGTAGGAACTTTATAGAGTAAAGTATTTTTAGAAAAATTTTCAGAATTTTTTGTAATCGTTTAATATTTTTTACAATTTAATTTAGTTAAAAGTTTATTTAATTCATAAAAAATACAAAAATTATCAAAAAAATATTTTGCTTTTTTAGAAAATTTTCTTTTTTTCGACCACAAGGCGTAATTGATGAAATCGATGCCGTTTCCTATATAGGATATTTTTACGGTTAAGTGAGAAATGGTTATCAGTGATTCAAGGGAGATTAAAAGCTATTTAGAGTTTGCTTATTGATGACACTATACCTAATCTCCCTCACGAGGTATTTTTAGATCATGACCCAAGAAGCTTAAAGGATGAACCTGATAATGATGATTTGATAACCGAGGACAAAGTTTTCGACCCCGGGATTTATGAGAAGAGTTTTTCTCCGACATTTGTGAAGTTAACCTTTGTGGATCGCCATTATTTTCCCATCACATTTCTATCCGAATATTTCTTCTTTATCTCACTTATTCGGTGGATTCTTCTTTGCTTCTCTCATCCGGGAGTGAGGATATTATTTTTGACCCCGGCATTTCCATTTTCATTTTTCCTTCTTTAAGCCGGTGGCATAGAAAATCCCGATAGTGATTTTTCCATTCCTTCTGTTTTCTGCCCTAAGGAAAGGAATTACTGGGAGAGTCAAGCTAGAGACTCACACAAAAACAAGCGTTTCTCGGGAGGCAACCCGTGTCTTTTATTTCTTTCTATTTTCTTAATAAATAAGTGTGTGATTGTATAGCCCAAGTGTGGGGGCGTGCTTCTTTCTATGGTTTGTGGTATTGTTTTTGCTTGCAGGATTCCTTAAGATCATGAAGACCCGTGCTTGTTTTCAATCATCCAATCATCCGGTCTTCGATCATTTGCTTATTTTAGAATCCTCAATCCTGATCATGTATATATATATACTGTTTCCCCTTTCACACTTGGAATTTTTGCATTTGCCTTTTCATTCCTAAGTATGGGGGTAAAACCTGACATTTTTGAACATTGAGGCCCAATGTCGATGCTTAAGGTGTGGGGATTTCTATGAATTGTGATCTTAGCCTGTGCCTATATGGTGTTCCCCATCGCAACCCCGTTTGACCCCAATTTTTAATTTTTTTATTGTTTTATTATATGTGTATATATATATATATATAATGAAAAAAAATGATGAAAATATTAAAGTATAGAAATAAGTAGGCCCGTAGAACTAAGTAGCTTTTGACTTGACCGAGTATTAAACTCTAGATTTCCCCTTAGCTTTTGAGACTTAGCGTTTGCTTAACTTTAAAATTTTGCAAAGAACAAAAATGATAGAGTAATATAAGTTAAAATGCGTAACGTGCAGTAGTATTGGATCTCTTTAGATCTCATAGAGGTTAATTATGGCTTTTTGGCCCCCCTTTTCAGCTTAATAAACGCGATATAATGTTGAATAAAAGATAGTTGCCTTAGGTGTTTTGCATCTTATTTAATCACTCGTAGAGATTCCTTCTGGTGAAAGTAAGGTACACATTGAGGTTTTGTCAGTCTTGTGGGGAAATAGACTCTTGGACCATGGTCGGCTCGCATACCGATGTGGCAGTTGTTAAAAGACCACAGGACTTGAAATTTGACTATAATGATAATAATTATGTAATAAACCGAAGCCGAAATAAGACTTCTGGATCATGGTCGGCTCGCATACCGATGTGACAGTCGTTTAAAGGGTGGAGGTAATAATAATAATAAAAACTGTGGGCTGATAAAAGTTTGCTGCATCTTGCCGGCTCACAACCGATGTTGCAGCCTTCAAAATAGGGCACATAGTTATAATAATCCGAGACTGATAAAAGTTTGCTGCATCTTGCAGGCTCACAACCGATGTTGCAGCCTTCTAAAAGGTCGAGGAAATTACCGAGGTCGAAATATGTTTGCTGCATCTTGCCGGCTCACAACCGATGTTGCAGCCTTCTAAATGACCGAGGTTTAATAATGTTGCAATAATAATAAGTATAAAGCCAAATTTTGACTCCGAAGTTATCTAAATAAAGCCTCCGTCTCTGGACTCGTAGTTGAGTTGTTGCGGATAAAATAAAAAGGATAACCCCTAAATCATGCGAAATTAGAACCTTAATGTGGACCTTATTCTCACCATATAGTCTCTTTAGGAAAGGATTTCAAACTAATTGTGGTCTAAATCGGGTTTACTTTATATAAATAAGGACTTAGTTTATTTGTCACTAATACTAATAATAAAATCTTTATAGGAATTTAGGAATAATGGGAGCGAAAAGTTAAGTTTATACTTACCAGAATTAAAAATTTTGAGTATGTTAGCATTTTTCTATATTTGCTGTGATTTCGTTTTAAGCTTAGTTTGGGGATTGTGAAAATCAAGGATGACGAACTCCCGTTCTTAAAGCCTTTTAAATAATTTTATTTAATTGTTATCTTAGTTTTTATTTATTAATGAATAAGTGGTTAAAACGGGGGCGCTTTTGAAATAAATGATTTTTGAAACCTTCTTAATGGACCTTTTATGTTCTTGTTTGATTGTGAGGGGTCATAGGTTAAAAGGGGATTTAGTTATTTATTTCCGGGCGTGTTTTATTTACATTGCGTGTGAGACCAGCAATGGCTTAGTGTGGGGGAATTTGATATGTGCTAAAACACACATCATTTGTACCCTGGAAAATGCTAATAAACGGACTAAAACACTAAAATATGGATAATTATCTTGCAAATATGTTTGTATTGTGTTTTTATGTCTTACAGGTACAAAGGATTGAAAACAAAGCAAAAACGGTAATTTTCGGGTGACTTTCGATGACGTTTTTACGTTTATCGAGGTTCAAAAGAAGTCATTAATATTCCACGATCATTCCATTGGAAAGAGCACGAAATTACGAGTCTATCGGTACCTTACTTGACCCCCGAACCTTTCTTATTTGAACGGTAGGTCATCCTTTTGAACCTTTATTTAATTAAAATTTGAACTAGACCAAAATGCCTTTATATGAAATATTTTACATAGATATAACAAGAGATGCATGTAGCTCAGTTGGTTAAGCTTGCACACTTGCGTCTCTTACCTGTGTGACCCGAGTTCGAGCCTGGCATGGGGAAATTTTTGCTAATTCCACGTCAGCGGCTGACGTGGCTGCCACGTAGGCTAGTGGGACCCAGCCGGCTGACGTGGCAGTGCCACGTAAGCCGACATGGGACCCACATGCTGACGTGGCAGTGGGAACCCGCACTCTGACTCAATGACGCTAGCCAATCAGAGGCCCTGCCAGTTTTTTTTTTGTTTTTTTTGTTTGTGGGTGTGTGGGTGGTGTGTGTGGTGTTTTTTTAAAAAATGTGGGTGTTTTTTTTTGGTGTTTTTTTTTGTTTTTGTGTGTGTTTTTTTTTGTTAGTTTGTTTTTAATTGTGTGTGGTGGTTTTTGTAAAAAAAAAAAAAAATTAATAATGATTGTTTTGCAGGTGTACGAGGTTGACTATTTGACTGGCGGCTGACCAATACCGAGGCGACACGTGGCACTGTTTGGCGGCTAATGATTGGCTGACACCAATCATTGGTACGAGGTTCTAGAATATGCCATTATGGGCATTTATGGCAAATCATTATCAATCATTGGCTCATAAATACTGGCGTTGGATCCAAGCTATAATTTGTGGCTGGAAATATTTCATATGAGCTGGAATGGGGATGAAATGACAAATATACCCTCCCACTTGGGTTATAAAATGGATTACACAGCAAGACGCAGGGGATGATTTTTTTTATCTTTCCATTATTATTTCTTTCATTTACACATAGTATAGTTTTAAAGTAGGTTTTTCACAGTAGTATTTTAGGAGAAGATAGTTTGGGGGGGGGGAGCTTATTTTAGCATTTATTGTAAAAGCTTTTTACTTATTCTCAACCTTATTGTATTGGCTTATTTTTCATGATGAAGATATTGATTTTAAAGTTGGTTTTTATTAATGCTTGTTTTACTTTTTTTACTTTTCTTTATGCTTATTCTTTTACTCTTTCTTTTCTTTTGCTTATTTCCAAATAAGCTCATGCTTATAGCTTATTTTTGGATCCGATCTCTTAAGCTTATATTCTAATAAACTTCATTTAATAGCTTATTTAGACTACTTATTAGACTAGCTTATTTTTATATTTTTTTGATTAAGCTTTTTTGAGTGAGCTTATTTTAGCTTATTTCGATCGTATTTTTCTAGCTTATTGTTTTTAGATCCAATCCTTAAATATACCCGTCTCTTGTTCACTTGATTGAACACCTTTGTTTCGGGTGGATTAGATCTAAAAATAATAGATCTTATATTTTTAGCTTATTTTCTAGCATAAAGTTTGTTGCTTTTTAATTCTAGCTTATTTTTCTTAGATCTAAATCTTTAAATATACCCGATCCAAGTTCACTTGATTGAACACCTTAGTTTCGGGTAGATTTAGATCTAAAGTTTTCATCTTTTTATTAGCTTATTGTCTTTAGAATAAATTCTAAAATAACTTTTGCTTATCTCATCTTTTTCTCTTTTCTTGTCTTTACTTTTTCAAAAGTGCTTATTGTTTGATTAAATTCGACCGAATGCTGAAAAAGGTGCATGAGTCTCCTACTTGACATATCATTAAGTCCTTGATCACCTTATATGCGAGAGCTTATTATTTAGCTTATTTAGTTCATAAAGTTCTAACTTTACTAGTTTTTTTTATAGCTTAATTAAGCTTAGGGCTTATTTCAAGGGTACTTGTAGCTTTTTGAGAATGGCTTATTTTATAAGCTTATATTCTTCATCCTTTCTTCGAAAACGCCTTGATAGCTTTTACCCTTATTCTATTATTATTTCAAAATTATTTTTTTTATAGTATTAATCTAGTTTTATTTTTACAAAAATTAGTTTTCAAAATAGCTTATTTTTCTAAAAAGTTTTCATCTTATTAGCTTATTTTGTCTTAACTTTTCATGTCTTATTTCTTATTCCATCCTTCTACATCTAAGGCCGAAGCTTAAGGGTCTTATAAGGTTGATAAATAGATAAAGTTTGGATCTTTATGGTTTTTATGAAATAATAGTATACAAAGTTACCAACTTTAAATTGCTAATTAGTGAAGTAGAAGCTTTTTAAGTGATAAGCTTATTTGTTTATTAAGTTTGTAAGAACGGTGGTTTTATATCTTGCGGTGTCTTCATTTTTGTTCTATTTTTCTAAATCTCTTTTCAATACTTAGAATAGAAATATTTTATCGTTCCATAATATATTTGCGTATTTGATTTTTGCCATGCTTAGTGTAGATTTATTTTTGTCGTTAAATGCTATGTTTGTTAAATTGAATTTCGTTATGAGTAGCGAGTAAATTACTTGTGTTTGCTAAGTGATTAGTGATTTGGAATTTAAGTGCGGTTTTAAAAAGGTTTAAAAAATTAATAGTCATTAGAATTTTTCAATTTACATACCGTCATTTACTTTTAATGCAATTTAAATACTTGTCATTTATTTTAAAAAGCATTTTACTTTACTTGTCATTTAATTTCTTGAAACTTGTTTTTTTAAGGATTTTAATTCGTTAAACCTAAGCCCGCACTTAAGGAACATTTCACGTCACTTAGCAAGCATATTTGTCATTTATATCTTTTAGATCAATTTTAGTTTAATCTTTTAGTTTTTAATCTTTGAATTAATATTAGTTTAATTTTTAGTATAAAAATAGTTTAAAACCAAAACCAAAAACTTGAATGACAATCAAGCTCGATTTACAACTTGAACGTAGATTTTCATTCATCTCTCGCCGAGGAAAACGATACCCGTGTTGATTACTTAATTATTCTTCCTTAAGAATAATTGTATGATACTTTGTTTGCTTATACTCGATGTATTTTATAAATATATATATATTAAAGGGTTTATGTTTTTTTATTTTTTTTAATTTTTTTTTTGAACGGCAACTTTATTAGGAACTAGCAAGAAGCTAGAAAAAACATTACAACGAAATCAAATAAGGATTCTTAAGCCAATACTCCCAAGTAAAATAACTAGAAATCCTATTAACACACCAGGTAAATGAAGAAGAAACAATATCGTCGAAGAGCACAGATCGCCTTGGAGGAGAAGAATCAAAAATCAAACATGAAGTATAGAAAACGCATTCCAGAATGGTCTTGAGCTTGATCGGCAACCTGATAGAACTGAACCAAGAATACCAATCTACAAATGAAGAAACCTCTTCCTATTGAAGATTCCACCATCGGCAAATATTTTGAAGGATGCATTTGCCCAGGTCACATGAAAAAAATTAGATGATCAAGAACTCTGCACTCAATACAAATAGGGCCTAAGGAAGAATCCAATAAACCCCTCTAGCTACAATTACCACGATCGGAGACGTTGAGCCTAGCTCTCCAAGCAAAAATATTAACTTTGATAGGCACAGACTTCACCCATTTGATAAACGCGTTTGTAAAAACGACCGACAACATCAAAATGGCGCCGCTGCCGGGGAGAGGTGTAGCGATTTTTACGGGATTGTTTGTGTTCGAGTCTTGAAGATCCTTTTCTCGGAAAGTTTATTTTCATTCTTATAAAAAAACATTGTCCATAAAAAAAAAATTTTTTACCAAGTTGGTAAAAGAACACCAACATAATAATACTTTCAACTGAAATATTATCCATTAATAAGTTCCCGAACCAAAGAATCAAAAACTTACCTTTTGTGTCTCTCGCGAGGTACGACTCACGTTTGAAAGTTAAACAAACTCCTTTGTGCGTTTTTCTTTTAGAGAGTTACCGAGAAGCGAGTTGATTATTAGGTTTAAGTGTCTTATCTCATTGTCCGTATTTAAAATTTATTGTGAATACATTGTTAAAAAAACAAAAAAATATATATATATAAAAATCCAAAAATATTTTTCTTCTTATTTTTATTTTTATTTTTCCTTTTCTTTTACAAATATTAAAAATACCAAAAATATTTTTATTTTTATTTTTATTATCTTTATAAAAATTTTCAAAAAAACCTTCGCCTTTTTTTTTTTTTTTTATCCTCTTACTTCATTTAATTCTTATCTTCTTATATCCGCTTATCCGTTTAATTCTTCGACAGGTCTTCGAATAACCATTTGGTTGCTCTGATGTGGAGCCTTTTAAATGGTGGAAATTGCCGGAGCTGTACATGTAGGATCCCGGAAATAAGTTGTCTATAACCCCAAATACCTTATTCTATAATGAAACACCGAACTTCTTCAACCAACCTCCACAGCCCTAGTACGAGACATACTCGAGTGAGTTTGTGGAACGATTCTCACTATGGGTTTTGATTGGTCCACACACGGGTACCAGCTTGTCTAGAACCGTGCTAACAATCAAAACTTTAGTGATAATTATTTATCCACATAATTTCACCGAGTTTTTTCTCAACAATATCTTGATGTGATAACTGTGGGTCCTCATGCACTTTTCATGTCACCCGTTACCAAAATTTCATTTCTTCGGTTTTTGACCATATTCACCCCACAGCAGTTCAAGAATCATCTGCCTCAGAAAATTCAGAAGTCACTCCATTTGTTGAAAGTAAAGAAATGGATTGAATCAAATAAAAGAAGCTTTATAAAATGATGGAAGATTTTACGGAAAGAATGAATCAAGAGTTACATAAGCAGGAGGTTTTACTTGCAGCTCAAAGAGAGCAAGAATTACTTGCCCAAAAGCAAGCAGCTCAGGAAAAGCCAAAGTTCTTTCACCGAACTTCGTTTTTCGTCAACTAATTGAAGAAATGTGTGGCACAAAAGTTTGTGAAGAGCAAAAGCAAAATATGGAAGATACGATGCTAGATCTGCTTGAAATTTGTCGACAAAAAGAGCTTTTATTTTTTTATTGTATGCCTAATAATGTTGAAGATCTAATTGAAAGTGCTCTTAATTCTAAACTTCTCTTGATTAATTTGAATTCTCAACGTCTCGATAAGGACTGAGCAGGAAGTTAAGAATATTGTAGAGCCGACATGCTAATCGTCAGTACTCGTATTACCATCGTGTTTGCAGTGAATTTTTAAAGTATTTCTAAGGAGAGTACTATTCCTTTGAATGAAACACCTTAAATTTCTTCGGTTAATGCAATCACACATGATTTACCAACCGAAGAACCTGAGGACTCTCTCATAATGGGGAATGAGGAACTTAGCACTATTCCTGAAAAAGGAATCGGACGAATTCATAAAGTCCAGTGTTGAGGACCTTGTTCCAATCCCAAGAGAGTTCGAGGATACATCCGGTAGTGATAATGAGAGCGTTTTACCTTCGAGTGATGATTTCTCTCCCATTGTTGAGGAAAAATCCATGATTTTCTCTAACCCTCTTTTCGAATTTGAAGACGAATATATCTCTAATGACGTAAAACTTTTTTTTTGAATGAGTTTAGAAGAACATCGAGAGTAAGGAATCTTATGTTTCTAACCTTGATGAGCCGGCTTTGTTAGTCACACCTCTTTCCGATGCTAATGAGGATGAATGTTTCGACCCACAAGGCGTAATTGATGAAATCGGATCTTTTCTAGATATGGATATTTCTACAGATATTGAGAATGGTTATCATGATTCAGAGGGAGATATAATCTATCTTGAAGTTTGCTTTTGATGACACTAGCCCTAATATTCCCTACGGAGGTGTTTTTAGATCATGACCCAAGAAGCTTAAAGGATGAACCTGATAATGATGATTTGATGACCGAGGACAAAGTTTTCGACCCCGGGATTTATGAGAAAAGTTTTTCTCCGACATTTGTGAGATTAACCTTGTGGTGGATCGCCATTAATTTTCCCATCACAATTTTGTATCGCGAAATTTTCTTCTTTATCTCACTTATTCGGTGGATTCTTCTTTGCTTCTCTCATCCGGATGAGGATATTATCGTACCCAATTTATTGGGCCGGGTCAGCCCACTAAAGTGTTATACTTATAAACCTCAAAACCTAAAACCCATTTAAATAAGACAAAGGCCAAATCCATTTTCTATAATCCTAAAAAGGCCCAACTTATAAAAGCCCAATCCTAACCCGTCCAAGTCAAAGTCTTATTAGCTCGAGTCAAAAGATATAAACGTTTGGTCAAATGGGAGTTATTGTTTATCCCTTACCTCCACTCTTTTCCCTCCCTCACTTACACACACAAACGCATGTTAATTCTTTTCACCCCACGCACACCACTCTTCTAGAAGACCTCTTGACAACCCTGACACCTCAAGTCCACACTGGCAATCCGCAGGGTAACAATGATTGGAGGAGAGGACGTGACACTTGATCTAATGGCTCAAGGATTAGATGATCAAAGGCGATTTAGATTTAAGGGCTAAGATGAGAGAATAAGGACGCTCCTCCAAGGCCTGGAAGCTTCCCTCGATTGCTATAAATAGGGCTTTAGGTTTCATAGCTTAGGGGTAATTTTGAGCTTAGTAGAATAGCTTATTTTAGCTTATGTCTTTTATGTAATTTTTGCTTTTCTATATCTTGTAATGAACTTTTAATTAATAAAATTTCATTTTTCTTTGAGTTTTAATTCTGTCTTTACTTTTAAGTGTTTTTGTTAAGTTTAAGTTTACATATGATTTATAAGCTTTAATAAGCTCTCTTTTACTTACAAGCTACTACTTATTTACTTAAGCTTTGCTAAAGCTTAAGTAAATAAGATTTCCATTTAGACAAATCAAAATTTGATTGAATAAGCCAAAGGGAAAATAAGCCAGATTTAGATGGGCTTATGGGCTTATTCTTAGCTTATTCTTATAAGCTAGCTTGTAGATCAGCTCCAAAGAGCATATACACCCTTGTTTAGAGCAAGGGGAAATGGTATGTTCATCTTTTTAATTTATGGCTTAAGTTTCTGCATTTGCTTACTCATTGCTTATTCATTGCTTATTTCTGCTTAACTTGGTTTTTTATGTCTTATTGTTGCTATTTGGATTGAGTTTTATACTTATAAGTCATTAGATTGTGTTTTCATATAATTTGTCTCTATTTCCAGTTAGAATAGCTTTTGAGTCTTGCTTACTATTAAGTGCTTAATTGTCCTAAGTTAATGTTTTTTAGTCCTTAATATTCAATCTGTTTTCAATTATCTGAGCTTATTTTTGTCTGTTTGGCTTAAAAATGAAAAATCTCATCTTAAAGGGGTGTTTGGCTTAACAGTATTAACCAAAAGTTAATATTGCTTGTGCACTTTTGGTTTTGAAATCTAAATTTGATTAAGCTTTAAATCAGTATTAGTGTGAGTTTTAATGAAGTTTGAACAAGTCTAGTTAAAATTTTAGATTTGGTTTTTCAATAAGTAAGTCTGCTAGTTTAAATAAAGGTCCAAAAAGCTATTTTATGTGATTCTACTTAAGGTATGGTTTTTATGTTCAAAGTGGTTATATTGGCATCAATGAATTTTGTTAAGAGTTGTTAGTCTTTGGAAACTCTTTTTAAGCATTTTAGAACAAAGTCAGTCAAGTAGAAGTAGTTGATTTGAGCTTTAAATATCCAAATGTACAGATCATATCAGACCTTATTTCAACCTAGCTTTGATTAAATTTTATTACATTTAGCCCAATCTAGTCTAGTCATAATATGTTTTTAGTTTGTAGATTGTCAAGTTAGTTTTTGAGTCCCAAATTTAAGTATAAAAGTTGTCATTTAGTTTTTCAAAAAGCCAAAAAATAGAAGTAGTCTGCCACTTTCATTTTGCTTTTCTAGCTGATTTCTTAGGCTTCGTTGCTAAATTTCAGCTTATTTGTTTTATTTGGTATGGGTGTTCATCTGTTTTCAGTCATTAGCTTTTCCTTAGTGCTTCTTTGTCCAAATTATTAGCTTAAAATTTGTGTCAAAGTCCTTTAAATCCTGTTTTAAAAGTCTGCTGTCTGTTTTGCTTTTAGTTCTTTTCAGCTTATTCTTTTTTGCTTATTTCCTTCTCCTATTGCTTATTAGGTCTAGGGGTTTAAGCTATCATATCTTATTTAAGTCTCTAGTTGCTTATTGAGTCTTGGCATGTCCAAACAGTTAAGCTTAATGTCATTAAGTTAAAAGCCCAAATCTGTTATTTTGATTAAGCTTTTTATAGCTTATTTTTAAGTTCTGTTAAAAGTCTCTTTATTAATGTTTTTTGTTTTTGCTTATTTTAGCTTTTTCAAAAAGAAAATTAACCAAAAAAAATGTTTTCAAAAAGGGAAAGTCACAGGGTTCGAACCTGTGACTTCCCCCTTAGCACTCACACCACACTTAACCAACTCGCCCTTGGGTCTTTTTCAGTTTAATCATGCACAATTTAATACTTAAGGTTTCGTTTACTTTCATGCTTATTTGCTTATTCGCTTAATAAACTGCTTATTCATTTAGCATATTTTCCTGTTTTTATTTTTCTTAGATTTTAATTAGTTCAAAGTACTTTTCATGAATTTTTCAGATTTTTATAATTTAGTTTACTATTTTTTATGCATTTTTTAGATTTAAACTGTTTTTAATTCATAATAAATAAAATAAAAATAAAAAAATATAATTCTTTTCTAAAATTAATTTTAGTCATTTAGGATTTATAAAAAATAAAAAAATATTTTTAGGGTTAATTTTTGATAATTTAGTTTTTAAGTCGCGTTTTTTTTAATTCTCGTTAACGTTTTTAGCCATTATCTTTAATTGCCTTTATTGTTTGCTTGCTTTTATGTGTTTGTGCATATATTTGTTAGAAATAGAAAACCAAATCAAAATCTTGAAATATTCAATCACGCGATCACGAACTTAACCTCAGTTGTCAATTCGCACCTCGTCGGGATACGACTCGGGAAGGTTTTGAATTTTACTTTGGATAAAAGTAATCTTCTAGAATCCTCGCGGATACTTATCTTATACTATTATTGAAATTAGGTATTTAGAATATATATTTAAGTATATATAGGCTAAGTATTTGGTAATCAATTTTTGGTGCCGCTGCCGGGGAGGTGTGTGCGATTATCGTGTTAACGTTCGAAGATTTGTGTTTTGAAGACCCTTCCTCGTGAAGTTATTGCTTTCAATTGTGAATATTTTCTTCTTATTATAAAAATATAAAAATACAAAAATATTTTACACTTCTATTTTCTTTTATTTTAATATAAAAAATTAACCGTTTGTTAATTGTCATTTCGGCTCATCTTTAGTTAACAAACTATAAGAGAGGTATAAGGAGGGTCGATCCTACGAACTTTGACCCAAAAGGAGAAGGTTTTTAAAATCCTCGCGCTTACCCGCGCCTCCGCTTCTTTGTGCGTTTTCTAGAGAGCTTTCGTGCACGTTTGACTTTCGGTTACCAAAAATATTTTACTTTCTTATTTTTATTATTTCTTTTCCTTATGTATTATTTTAAAAATCTAAAAATATTCTTCTCTATCTTTTTGTATATCGTTTAATTCTTATCCTCTTTACCCCTCTGAAATGGCCTTTCGATGTTGTTTGGAGGATTTCAAAAAAGCCTTCCAATTTGTGGATTACGGGAGGCGATTTACAGGAAGTTTCCATATCGTTTCCTGCTATTTCGCGTCGGGTGGAATTTTGTTATTCCAAACCAGCCAGATTATATTACGAGGAACATACCTTATGGTCGCATCAAGGTGTACAACAAGGTGATCCCATTGGTCCCCTTCTGTTTGCCTTAGTGCTATATCCTTTGATATGTAAAATTAAACACATCCTTTAGCTTTTCCTCTTCAGCTTTGTATTTGTAGGAAGGAATGCCACCATTGGAGTGGAGATACTTTGGGTTGTGGGAAATGTATTGGAGCTAAATTATGAAGGAGGGACTCCTGCCGCAGACTTGCATCTCAATTCGATTAAAACTGAGGTTTTTGGGGCCAAAAGAAGATCCTAGAAGCAGACTTTTGTGTTTTCCCACCTACTATTGCCCACCCTACATGGTGTTAAATTACTAGGTGGTCCTTGTCAGTGTAGACTTTGATTTTAGTGTGATGGGATTGTGTTTGAAGAGAGTGTCTAAATATACGTCAATAATATATATAAATATATATATATATTAGATATATAATATATATATATCTATATATATATATATATATATATATATATATATAGTTGTAAAAAAAAAAAAATCAGGCAAACTATCAACCCAATACCCTTGACCAGGGATTGGTTAACTTTGACCAAGACAAGAAGTCAAAATTCACAAAATAAAATATATACGTAACCGGAAGTATGATTCCCGGGTCGTTATGTCCCAACGAGGCTTAAATGGAAAATCGAATGACGGATTGATGATTGATGTTCGAATATGACAAAGGTATGATTGATTTTCCTATTTCTAAGATTAAAGATGCAAAAACAAATTAATTAAACCTAAAAATGAAAGTAAAATAACTTAAAACCTAAAACGGGTACGGAAAACGAGGGTTAAAAACCTAAATTTGGCACATTAAACCCTAGAATAAATTTTAAACTAAAAATAGATTCTACTTGACTAAAAACGAAGTTTAAAAAAAACTAGACTAAAAACGGAGTACGTTTGAACCAAAAACGAGTCAAAAGAAAAACGGGGTCAAAACCCGTTCTTAAAAAAATGAATTTTTGAAAAATTAACCCTACGAGAATTTTAACAATTTTCCTACAAACTTGATAAAAAAAGAATTTTTTTTTTAAAAAAATTATATTTTTCGGATAAATATTTTGAATTTTTTAAGATTTAAATGATTAAAAACTACAAAAATAATCCTAGAGCTAAAAATATTAACCAAAAAAATTTTCTTAAAATTTACACTAGATGGAGAAAAAGTGCAGAAAATTAAGAAAAATAAAAGCCCTAAATTATATCTAATGATTAAAGCTTAATTAAACTAATTAAAACTAAACCTAACTAATATTTAAACTAAAACTAACAAGGACTAACAATGGACTAACGACATGGACTATTTGTGACAAAAGACCAAATTAATTTTTTTTTTCTACCCTGAACCCCAATCCCGATTTTCAGTCCAAGTCCCCAAAGTGCTGATTTTAAAAAGTCGTTTTTAGCCAAAATGCAAAACACGAAAGTTGTTCACAACATGTTTTTAAGCAACTTTAATAAAGACATCTTGCGGAAATAAGCACTCTATAAGATCCAAAAAGCCAATTTAGCTGCTGATTGCAGAAAGTAAGCTAAAATTTTGGTTTTTGGTATTTTGCGAAGTTTAAGCTCAAATTAAGGCCAAATTCAAAAAGGAAAGATGTTTTGGAAAGCTTATATGTTGCTTAATCTGATTCCAAAAAGCTTTTTCAACCAAACACAACTTAACTTAACTCAATTTGCATCAAAAAGTAGTAAACTCTAACTTTTTCTCAAATAAGCCAAATTCAAAATAAGCTAAAATCACCAATAAGCCAAACTGAAAAGTGGGCTTTAGGAAATAAGCTCACCAATGAGTTCTTATTAAGCCCACCTATTCACTTTTTCAATTAAAGATCTAGATTAAACACAATAAGCAAAAAATGTTTACACTACTTTTTTTTGGATTTTTATGAAAATAGCACTTTTAAGACCTAAATTAAGCTAAGAAAATAAGCAAAACTTTGAAAACCTTTTATCTAGCCTTCTTACCCTAATCCTAAATAAGCTAAATACTGAAAATAAGCTCCTAAGATGACCTAAAGCTACCCTAAAATGGACCAAAATCAGCAGCTATGGTGCCAATAAGGCTGCTGCTACAGTATTTTTGTAAAAAAAAACTTGTATTTGACAAACTAATAAACCAAACTCTAATACCAGATATTGCATGCATAAATATGACTAAATGAATTCAAAACAACTCTTAAACATTACCTAAACTTAAAATCGAAGATTATGCACCTAAAATTCATAAAAAGTCCACATATTCAACTCATAGTTACAAAAACATGAAAACCTTGGAAAACTTAAATCAAACTTATAAAAACTTGCTTAAACATTGATATTTAATGATTTGAAATTGGATTTGTGGACTTTGAATGACCAAAACATGATTTATACCAAAAACAGTGGTTAACCCAAACGCCCCCTTAAGTAACTTTTAAACCAAATTAAGCTTCTAAATCACAAAATTAGTTCACGAACCCTTAATACCAGATATTGGACATCTAAATATGAACCTAATAAGCAACTCTAATCCATAAAATAAGCAAGAACAACACCAAAACAGATTATGCTATTAGAGATGGATTTAAAGCAAATTTTTAGCAAAAACTTGAAAATAAGCAAAAACAAAGCATGACTTGCATAAAACTTGATCAAATAAACATAAGTAAGAACAAATAAGCATTAATAAGGCAGAAATAAGCAATAATAAGCTAAAAATAAGCAAGTGCATAAAATGGCATGAAAATGAAATTTTGTGACTTACAAAGGTCCAAATGCTTTGGTTAGGAACTATAAGCTTCCAAATCAGTTCCTTATCACCCTATAGCTTACCAATAAGCACTAAACCAAGGCCATCCAATATTTGCCATGCTCCTTGATTCTTGACAGATTCTTTTTTGTGATATTTTTTTTATATTTTTGCGAGAATTAAGAACTTAAGACAACACAAAGCTAAAGAGCTCCCATTGCTTAAGATTGAGACAGCTTATAAGGCTTTTTAGAGCTTTTAAACCTTTTATAACAAGTAACAAAGATTAAAAAAAACAGGGCAATATTACTAAAAATGCTTCAACTTTTCATTAAACTTAAAGATTACAAGACTTGGAAAATAACTGATAATAAGCTACAAGTGACTGAAAAAAAATAAGCTGAAAGAAAAAGATGATCCCCTGGGGCTTACATTTGAGCCCTATTTATACTAAACTAAGCTAAGTCTTCATTCCTTGCTTGTGTGTTTCTTTCATGAGAGGTTCAGCAGCTGTGTTTGTTGTGTGAGTGTCTTCAAAAATCAATCCCAGCCATCCAAGATAATTGTGCTTCTTTGCAATCCATCACAGCCCTTGAATCTTCTTTATCTTTGAAAAAGTTGAGGATTGCCAAGGTGTCATGGCAACATGTGACATGGGGGAGGTAGTGGAGGTGGAAGAGAGGTTTTATCCAGGGGTTTTTCGAGGAGTTACAGGGTAAAAGAGTTATGTATGGGGAAGATGAACTGATGGAGGGAAACAAGGTTTTTGGGGGTTGGGGATAAACAGGGTAAGGTTTGGTGTTTGTACAAGTTTGGCCCCTCATGGATATAACTAGTGTTGCAATTTAAGTCCTTGTGGTGTAAACCTTTTGGGGTTTTGGCAGATTAAGTCCCTTAACTCTTATATGATCATTACAAAGTCAGTCCTTGTGTTAATACAAGTATGGGGGTTTGGCAGTTTTGCCCCCTCTACTTGTATTTTAAGTAAATTGCAAATTCAGCCCTTGTAGTCTTTTTATCCTTGCAACAACTTAGGGATTTGGCATATGTGGTCCCTCAAGTTGTATTTTCTGCTTCAGTTTCTCGGAGCTGACTTTGACTTTGACTATTTGACTTTTCTGTTGACTTTTTGGCTTGATTGACTCTTTGGCTTTGATTTTACTTCGTCTTCTCACACTTTTCCATTCCGTGCTCAGTTTTGTCGTTTTTGGCTTTGTTTTTCGTCCTTTTGTGAGATATCCATTTCCTGCACAACACAAATGCAAAACAAACATATATTTGGCAGTTTTTGTCTGTTTTTGGTCATTTAAGTCCGTTTTTAATGGAAAAATGTATGTGTAATTAAGCACATACCATTATCTATTTTCTAATCTCTTTTCAATACTTTATAATAGAAATATATATCGTACCATAAAATAGTTAGCGTATTTTGATTATTGGACATGCTTAGTGTAGATTTATTTTTTGTCGTAAAACGCTATCGTTTGTTAAATTGAATTTGCGTTTATGAGTAGCGATTAAAAAACTTTTTTTGCTTAAGTGATTAATGATTGAATTTAAGTGCGGTTTTAAAAAGGTTAAAAAATTAATAGTCATTATGAATTTTTCAATTTACATAACCGTCATTTACTTTTAAGACAAAAGTATCTATGATATAACACAAAACTATCAATAACAATCACTTCATCTCAACATCCATTTATATTTCCATCAAATTTTTAGATTAATTTTTATTTTGAATTTAATAAAAAACCCACTTTCATCCTAATTTTTTTAAAATATAAATCTCACAAACCGTTAATCGTTACGCAAAATGAAACATACCATCGCGACGATAATTAAATCATCTTTCTATAGAGGGGCACTTCTATAAATTCCTAAGACTTTTTTTTCTGTTATTTATTTTTTTACAATCACGTCTGAAAAAAATCCATGTGTATTTTACGAAATAACATTTGATATTTTCAGACTGATTGAAAAAAAATTTCAGAAACAAAAGTTCGACGAAAGAATATGAAGTGCACTCTATAGAAAGATAAAAAAAATACTCGTCGCGATACTTTCGACGAACTTTTTTCCTGATTTTTTTTCAATCACGTCTGAAAAAATCGCATGTGATTTGTGATACAAATCACATGTGATTTCATTAAATCACGTGTGATTTTAACGTTTACTGAAAAAAAAAATCAAAAACAAAAAAGTCGCCGAAAGTATATAGAAGTGCCCATTTATAAAACGATAAAAAAAAATACTCGTCGCGATACTTTCGACGATCTTTTTTTCTCATTTTTTTTCAATCACGTCTGAAAAAATCACATGTGATTTGTATCACAATCACATGTGATTTCTTAAAATCACATGTGATTTTTTCAGACGTGATTGAAAAAAAAAAAAAATTAAAAGTTCGTCAAAAGTATATAGAAGTGCCCCTCTATAGAAAGATAAAAAAATACTCGTCGCGATGGTGTATTTTTTGTCGTTTAACGATTTATCGTTTGCTAGATATTAGAGTTTAAATAAAATAGAAGTGGGAAATATTATTATGATGAAAAAAATAATGGTTGGATTCACCCATTTGTTTCTTATAAGATGACCAAGATCTTTATTTGATCTCACCTCCATACTTTTAATGCAATTTAAATCCATGTCAATTATTTAAAAGCATTTTACTTATAACATTGTCATTTAATTTCTGAAACTTTTTTTTTTTAAGGATTTAATTCGTTAAACCTAACCCGACTTAAGGAACATTTCACGTAGTTAGCAATGCATATTTGCCATGTATATCTTTTAGATCAATTTTAATGTATTAAGACTTTTAGTTTTAATCTTAGAATTAATATTAGTTTAATTTTTAGTATAAAAATAGTTTAAAACCAAAACCAAAAACATGAATGACAATCAAGCTCGATTTACAACTTAAACGTAGATTTCCATTCATCTCTCGCCGAGGAAAACGATACCCGTGTTGATTACTAATACTTCTATTTCCTAAGAATAATTTTATGATAACTTTTTTCTTGCGTATACGTATAAGTATATTTTATAATAAAAATATATAAGATAAATATAATATAATATATATATAAGATATTATATAAATATAAATATTAAATAGGGTTTATTTGAAAACGCGATTGTAAAAACTGACCGACAACATCAAAATGGTCGCCGCGCTGCCGGGGAAGGATTTTTAGCGATATTTAACGGATTGTTTGTGTTCGAGTCTTGAAGATCCTTTTCTCGGAAAGTTTATTTTCGTTCTTATAAAAAAAACAAAAATATAAAAACATTGTCCATAAAAAAAAAACTTTTTTTTTACCAAGTTGGTAAAAGAACACCAACATATAATACTTTCAACTGAAGTATTATCCATTAATAAGTTCTCGAACCAAAGAATCAAAAACTTACCTTTTGTGTCTCTCGCGAGGTACGGCTCACCTTTGAAAGTTAAACACCTCCTTGTGCGATTTTTCTTTAGAGTGTTAACCGAGAAGCGAGTTGATTATTAGGTTTAAGTGTCTTATCTCATTGTCCGTATTTAAAATTTATTGTGAATATATTGTTGAAAAACCAAAAAAAAAGCAAAAAAAAAATATATAAAAATCCAAAAATATTTTACTTCTTATTTTTATTTTTCCTTTTCTTTTATAAATATTAAAAATACCAAAAATATTTTTTTTTATTTTTTATTTTTATTATCTTTATAAAAAAAATTCAAAAAAAATATTCTCCTTTATCCTCTTACTTCATTTAATTCTTATCTTCTTTATCCTCTTATCCGTTTAATTCTTCGACATGTCTTCGTATAACCATTTTGGTTGCTCGTGGTGTGGAGGTCCGTTTAATGGTGGAAACTGTCCGGGCTGTAGCAGTGTAGGATCCGAAAATGAGTTTGTCTATAACCCAAATCCTTATTCTTATAATGAAACACCGAACTTCTTCAACCAACCTCCACAGCCCCAGTACGAGACATACTCGTGTGAGTTATGTGGGAACGATTCTCACTATGGGTTTGATTGTCCACCACGGGTACCGCTTGTCTATAACCGTGCTACAATCAAAACTTTAGTGATAATTATTATCCACAAAATTCACCGAGTTTTTCTCAACAATATCTTTGTTGTGATAACTGTGGGGGTCCTCATGCGACTTTTCAGTGTCACCCGATGAACCAAAATTTCAATTCTTTCGGTTTTGACCATATTCAACCCCCACAGCAGTTCGATAATCATCAGCCTCAGGAAATTCCAGAAGTCACTCCTTTTGTTGAAAGTAAAGAATGGATTGAAACAAATAACGAGCTTTATAAAATGATGGAAGATTTTACGGAAAGAATGAATCAAGAGTTACATAAGCAGGAGGTTTTACTTGCAGCTCAAAGAGAGCAAGAATTACTTGCCCAAAAGCAAGCAGCTCAGGAAAAGCAAGTTCTTTCACCGAACTTCGTTTTTCGTCAACTAATTAAAGAAATGTGTGGCACAAAAGTTTGTGAAGAGCAAAAGCAAAATATGGAAGATACGATGCTAGATCTGCTTGAAATTTGTCGACAAAAAGAGCTTTATTGTATTCATAATAATGTTGAAGATCTAATTGAAAGTGCTCTTAATTCTAAACTTCTCTTGATTAATTTGAATTCTCAACGTCTCAATAAGGAAGAGCAGGAAGTTAAGAATATTGCAGAGCCGGCAGCTAAACGTCAAACTCGTATTACATCGTGTTTGCAGAATTTCAAAGTTATTTCTAAGGAGAGTACTATTCCTTTGAATAAAACACCTTAAATTTCTTCGGTTAATGCAATCACACACGATTTACCAACCGAAGAACCTGAGGACTCTCTCATAATGGGGAATGAGGAACTTAGCACTATTCCTGAAAAGGAATCGGACGAATTCATAAAGTCCAGTGTTGAGGACCTTGTTCCAATCCCAAGAGAGTCCGAGGATACATCCGGTAGTGATAATGAGAGCGTTTTACCTTCGAGTGATGATTTCTCTCCCATTGTTGAGGAAAAATCCATGATTTTCTCTAACCCTCTTTTCGAATTTGAAGACGAATATATCTCTAATGACGTAAAACTTTTTTTTTGATGAGGTGTTAGAGAACATCGAGAGTAAGGACTCTTATGTTTCTAACCTTGATGAGCCGGCTTTGTTAGTCACACCTCTTTCCGATGCTAATGAGGATGAGTGTTTCGACCCACAAGGCGTAATTGATGAAATCGATGCTTTTCTAAAAAAAAAAAGGTATATTTCCAACGGATATTGAGAATGGATCACATGAATCATGGTGAGATATAATATATCTTGAGAGTTTGCTTAATAATGACACTATCCCTAATCTCTCTCCCGAAGTGTTTTTAGATCATGACCCAAGAAACTTAAAGGATGAACTTGATATTAATGATTTGATGACGCGAGGACAAAGGTTTTCGACCCCAACGGGATTTTATGTAGAAGAGTTTTCTCCGACATTTGGTGAAGTTAACATTGTGGATCGCCATTATTTTCCCATCACATTTGTTATCCGGATATTTCTTCTTTATCTCACTTATTCGGTGGATTATTCTTTTCTTCTCTCCTCAGGGAGTGAGGATATTATTTTTGACCCTGGCATTTCCACTTTTCATTTTTCTTCTTTTAAGCCGGTGGCATATGAAAATCCGATAGTGATTTTTCCATTCTTCTGTTTCTGCCCCAAGGACAAAGGAATTCGGGGAGAGTCAAGCTAGAGACTCGCACAAAAACAAGTGCTTCTCGGGAGGCAACCCGTGTCTTTTATTTCTTTCTATTTTTTTAATAAATAAGTGTGTGATTGTATAGCCCAAGTGTGGGGGCGTGCTTCTTTCTATGGTTTGTGGTATTGTTTTTGCTTGTAGGATTCCTTAAGATCATGAAGACCCGTGCTTGTTTTCAATCCTCCAATCATCCGGTCTTCGATCACACCATCTATCTTTCTCGGGTACCCTTATAATCATCGCGGATATCGATGCCTTGACCTAAACACTAATAAAATCATCATTTCTCGTCATGTCACATTTGACGAAATTATCTTTCCCTTCGGCTCCATGACTCCAACTAAACCCCCCTCATACCAATTCTTAGATGAAAATCTCGACACCTCCCCCATTGCACTTCGCCTACTTACCACACCTACTTCTCATCAACAAACACCACCACAAATAACCCTACAAACAAATCCACAAACAACTCCACAATCAACACCTCCAACTCCTCTATCAACACCATCACCACAAACAATACCGACACCACCAACCACCCCACCACCACCCACCTCGCAACACCCTATGGTCACACGCTCTAAAGTCAGGATTGTGAAAGCTAACCCCAAATACAACTTACATGTTACTACCTCCTCCCCTATCCTCAAGTCTCCTTTCCATGCCCTTCGAGATCCTAACTGGAAACAAGCTATGTGTGACGAATATAAAGCTCTTATTGACAATAAAACATAGGTACTTGTTCCTCGCCCACCAAATGTTAACATTGTCTGCTCTATGTGGTTGTACAAACACAAATATAATGCGGACGGGTCCTTAAATCGGTACAAAGCTCGACTAGTTGCAAATGGTCGTAGTCAACAACAAGGCATCGACTGCGATGAGACATTTAGCCCTGTTGTCAAACCTGCTACCATACGGACTGTTCTTAGCCTTGCAGTTTCTCGACAATGGCCTATTCATCAGTTAGACGTGAAGAATGCATTTCTTCACGGCCATCTTAAAGAGACAGTTTACATGCACCAGCCACCAGGGATTTCTGAAAACAGCTCATTCTGAATATGTATGCTACTGAAAAGTTGCTTTATGGCCTTAAGCAGGCCCCCCGAGCTTGGTTTCAACGATTTTCTAGCTATGTTATTCGAGCCTGTTTCTATCACAGCAAAACTGACTCATCTCTTTTTTGTTCACAAAGGGCCAGACACAACTTACTTACTACTATACATGGATGATATCATTCTTACAGCTTCTTCTACTTCACTCCTGCAACGTATCATCTCTTTACTACATGCGGAGTTTGCTATGACAGACCTTGGCCCACTTAACTATTTTCTCGGTATATCTGCCACGCGTACTACCTCTGGCATATTCTTGTCTCAGACAAAATATGCTACCGAGATTCTTGAGCAAGCACAGATGCTTAATTGTAATCCTTGCAGGACCCCAATTGACACCGAGAAGAAGCTTGGACCTGAAGGATCACCGGTCACTGATCCTACTTTATATCGCAGTCTTGCCGGATCACTTCAGTACCTCACTTTTACCCGGCCTGATTTGTCATATGCAGTTCAACAGTTATGTCTTTACATGCATGATCCTCGAGAGCCACACCTTAATGCTATGAAACGTGTTCTTCGTTATCTTCGAGGAACCACTGATCTTGGATTACAGCTATTTCGGTCTACTACATCACAACTTTTCTGTATTGCAAACTCTGATCTGACCTGGGCAGTTGTCCAGGCTACACGCGATCTACTTCTGGATATTGAGATTTTACTTGGTGACAACCATCCTGATGTGGTCCTCCAAACCGACATGTCACATGTCTCGTTCTAGTGCTGAGGCTGAATACCGCGGGGTTGCGAATGCTGTAGCTGAGACATCTTGGATTCACAACCTCATTCGTGAGCTTCATACCCCACTTTTCACAGCGACCTTGGTCTACTATGATAATGTTAGTGATGTATACATGTCTGCAAACCCTGTACAACATCAGCGCACCAAGCATATAGAGATTGACATTCATTTTGTTCATACAAATGTATCAGTCAGGTCATAGTATTTCGAGTTCTTCATGTCCCTTCTCGATTTCAGTACGCAGATATCTTCACAAAAGGACTCCCATACCCGTTGATTGTGATTCAGATCTAGTATTGAGCCCGCAAATTCTCCCGCTCCACTTCCGTTGCGTAATAAGTACAAATTATATTGTATATTTTGTGTAGTCGTGGCCCATTGGCCACAACTCATAGTCAAGTTGAATTTCGCTTGTAGTCAATCCTATAGGTTATAGTATGTGTGGTTTGTGAATATTGGAACATAGTTATAGGTTTAATCACATATTGCTAATCTACTTTAATCACAAGAGTTTCTTAAATATCATAAATTAAGCGCTTTAGACACATCGTTCTCTACATTCACCACCACAGGCTCGAAATAAAAATATTCCATAGAAGAAATTAATCGCTCACACCTGAGAACTCATGCTAAGCAAAAAAAAAGCGTAAACCCAACTCCAACTAACAATAATGATAAAATCTCCCTCTCACTCCACTCCCATGATACTGCATGCGCGCTCGCGCGCGCGCGAGAGCGCGCGTCGATCTCGCTCCGATCTCTCTCTCTCTCTCTACTCACTCCACTCTACATCATCTTCTCTCCTCCTCTCTCTCACACACACACACACACACCACACACAGGCGGGGACGGCGCGCGGAGCAGCACCAGTAGGGGCGCGGGGGCCTAAACTCTACAAATACCTCATCAACATATTACCTTCCAAAGTCCTCAACTACAAAAGTCCATATGAAATCCTCTACCACAAACCATCCAACCTTGAACATCTCAAAGTTATTGGCTGCTTAGCTCACCCTTACACACACACCACTAACAAATTTAGAACAAAATCCACCCCCTACTGTTTTAGTTGGATACCCACATAATAAAAAAAGATACATTTTATACAACATTACCACCCAAAAGACAATCACCAGCAGAAATGTCATATTTGATGAAACAATGTTTCCATTTTATATTGTTGATAGAAATAATGCCTAAAAACGTTATTAATATTTTTCGACCTCTCTACGTTTTAATAATCACAAAATGTAAAAACGTTCAATGAAAAATTAAATGTAAACAAGTAATTAGTCGTAAATTTCCATTTCGAGTATTTAATCACTTAAAGGTATGAATAAATGAATGCTTAATGCATTTCATGATCAAAGAAATTTTATTCAACCTCACATTATTTTATAAAATGTTACAAACATTTTTATTACTTTTACAAAATATTTTTACATTTAAAAGAAATGTTTAATTCAAACTAAACATTTTGAATTCAAATATTCTACCTAAAAACGGCTAGAAATGTTTCAGAAAACACCTCCCCTGAAAAAGACAAAAAAGGGAGTGTCTGGCCTAGGGCGCCCCCCTTAAATATAAGGGCGCCCCCCTTAATGATAAGGGGGCAGGCACAAGAGCTAAGGGGGGCGGCCAGACAAAAAGGCTCCCAGCTTTGCCTATAAATACTAGACTGTTCCCCCACTGATTTTCTCATCTTTTGCACTCATTCTCTTCTGTCTAAAATCAGTTTATACATCCCTACAAATCACTTTGATCAATTAATCTCAAGCAATTGTTTCCAAGTGACTCAAGCTTAGATCCTGCGAAGTGCAAGAGAAAGAATACTACCTACCATCAAGTTACGAAGTATTGTAGCTTAGTTTAGTGTAAATTGAGTAACGTAGTACGATTGTATTATATTATTGTAAATCAATTTGTGTAGTTATGTGTGTAATAGTCATATCATGGTGATCATAGAAAGTATAGTTAGATCGGGGTGATCGGGTTAGAATTTAGGTGAAGTGAAGAGTTGATAGTGCGGTAAGTATTTTAGTCCTCAAAATACAAAGGGTGTGATAGATTGGTTCTAGCTAAGATCAGAACTCGACATTTGTGCATAGAGTCGAAAATTAAAGTGTAACTACTTGTGTTCGGTTTTCTCGCGCCTAAAGGGAGTTTGTTTGATAGTATTGGAAAAACTCTTGAGTTTTGTGCACGGTATTGGAGTAGGCGAAGAGGGGTGCTTTCGTTACCTGAACCACTATAAATCCTTGTGTTGTGGTTGGATCTATCTAGACTCTTAATCTCTTACTTACATAATACTATATTCTATATCCTTGTATCATTTATTTACTTAGTTGTATTGTTCATATTGTGCACATATTGAGATCACATAAAGTCGAATCTAAGTTTTTATAAACAAACTATACATTAAATTAAAAAGCGGTAAACTATTCAACCCCCCTTCTAGTTTTCCACAATTGGTATCAGAAGCCACGTCAAACAAGATTTTTAAAATAAACTGTATTTTAAAACTTGAATCGATCTATGGAATCGGAAAAATATTTAGAAGGGCAATCTATGCAAAGACCACCACTATTTGAAAGTGATGGATTTATTTATTAGAAAAATAGATTCGAAACTTATGTGAAATCAAAAGATCTAGATCTTTGGCATATTATTACCTATGGTGATTTTCCTCCTATTCAAAATAATCCCGAAACTAAAAAGGATGAAATTGTACCATTTGAAAAACAAAGCGATGATCTTAAAAAGAAACTTGCTAAAAATAATGAAGCTAAAATGGTAATTTATAATGCTTTGCCACGTAAAGAATACGAAAGAATTTTTATGTGTAAAACCGCAAAAGAAATTTGGGATACTTTATTAATCACACACCAAGGTAATAGTCAAGTCAAAGATAACAAAATAGATCTTCTTGTTCAACAATATGAACAATTTATGATTCCGAAAGAAGAATCGATAGATAATGCTTTTGCTAGATTTAATACTATTATTACTAGTCTAAAAGCACTTGATGAAGGTTTTTCTAGCAAGAACTATGTTAGGAAATTTCTTAGGGCACTTCATCCCAAATGGCGCGCAAAGGTTACGGCTATTGAAGAGTCGAAAGATTTGACATCGTTATCACTTGACGAACTTATTGGAAACTTGAAAGTTTATGAAGTAATAATTAAGAAAGACTCTGAAATGGTCAAAGACAAAAGAGAACAAAGTAGATCTCTTGCGTTAAAGGCTAAAAAGGAATCTAGTGATGAAGATAGCTCGACTTCCGATAGTGAAGACGAAGAATATGCCATGGCCGTAAGAGAATTCAAGAAATTCTTCAAAAGACGAGGAAGATTTGTAAGACAACCACGAGATGAAAGAAAGTCATTGCAAAGAAGTAGAGACGACAAAAATGGTAAAAGTGAAAGAAAATGCTTTAGATGTGGAGATTCAAATCATCTCATCGGAGAATGTCCAAAGTCGTCAAGAAACAATAATCAAAGAGCTTTCATTGGAGGAGCGTGGAGTGATAGCGGCGAAGATGAGGAAGAAAAGAATAAAAACGAAACTTGTCTTGTAGCTCAAGCGTCTAACGAGATAGTACTTCCGAAAAGAATTCTTTAGTGATGATCATTCATCGTTAGATGAAAAAGACTTAGTGAATATAATTGACTATACAAAGTAGGTCTAAAAGTCATGGCTAAAAATAAATCACTAAAACAAATTAAAAATGGGTTAGAAAATGAAATACTCGAACTAAAAAATAAACTATCTAAATTAAAAAGAGGTAAAGAGGTAAATAAAGAATGCAAAATGTGTCAAGACCTCAAGTTTGAAAATGAAAAGCTTAAGGAAGAAATTTCTAAGCTAAATAAATTTAATAATAGTAATCATTCGTTTAAAAAAATAATAAGTTTTAAAAAACCATCTGGAGATAAATCCGGCCTAGGATTTAATTTTACCAAAGGATCAACTAGTGAGTCTAAACAAATAAATTTTGTAAAGTCACAAGAGGTTGAGTCTAAAGAAAAGGTAGTAGAATTAAATTCAAGTCCAAGACCAAAATTTATGCTTATAACAATAATAAATACCCATTGCAAATGACAACGAAGTAAAACGTTTTATAAACTTTCTTTAAAACCCGGAGTTGGATTTACTAAGCCTAAAACAAGATCTAAGACTCCTCCTCCAAAAAGAACTAATAACTCTCACCCTCGGTCTAAAACACCACAACCTAGGAGAGATCAAGGTAGACAAAACTACCCTAATAATAATCATTCAATGTGGAATTATTCACAAATACAACCAACTTTTCCTTCGTAGGGGAATATGTCAACCTTTATGGTATTGGAATCAAATGCAACATATGCAAAACTGTTCGGGACTAGCAATTGTAGACCCATGAGCAATCAGGGACAAGTGGTGAGTCGTTACAATATTTAGTGGAGTAGTTCATGACATTTCTTGGATTTCGACGAGTGAATACATTCTTAAAATCTTGCGACGGATTTACCAAATGATTTCTACTTCAACGCTTACATACTTGAAGACGTTGAAGAAAACACATCGTAGGCAAAGTTATGTCTTCTTTCCAAACTCCTTAGAATTTAGATTATGTGTTAAATGATAAATGATTATATATTTTCCTGTTACATATAGTATATGCTAATCAAATAAGTTATAGTTAATATAGAATATAATTTAAGCTTGTAGAAATAGTGTAGTCACTAGAAATGCCATTTGTTGGTTTTCTAGAATTAAAAGAGTTTGTTCATTATGAACTCATCTCTCACGTAGTTGGATTAAGATTCTCTATGTACCTCTATAAAATGGAAATCTTCTATGTCACTAGTAGCGAACTCACGTAGATGAAGAAAAGTAAGTTAGTGGGAAATTATTAACATAGAAGTAGGATTAGTTTTTCATCTTACGCCAGAAGGCAGACATCAATACATTATGGATGAAACAAACTCCCTATCGACTACTGCGTCCGCCGTGATCTTTACACGTGTACAATAAACTACGTCTATCGAAATATTCTCATCAATCTTTAACTCCTTTCTATTATTCTATCGTCACATATTTATCATTTTTCAAATATTACAAATCATGACAATTAATTATTTATCTGAAGTAATTGATTTATTCAATTAACAAGAAGTTGATTGAAAACGTCACTAAATCCTCGTTAAATCTTCTTTCGGCTTGACAACTTAATTATTTCATCCGAAGTAATTAAAGTATTTTTAATTAACGAAAGGTTAATCAAAATGTCAATTAAATTTTGTCAATCATCTCTAAACCACCTCTCGATCCAAAAATCTTGACAACTTAATTATTTCATTGGAAATTATTTAAGTTTACTTAACTTAACGAAAAATTAAATTAAAAATGTCAAGTATTTTTCTCTCGCCTTCAACTTCATTATTTTGACGACTAGATTATCTAAAATAATATTGCTAGTAGCTCCCGGCGTATTTTGATAATTGTACATTTACAAAACTAGTCAAAATCGAAAAACAAAAAAAATCTCAGATAGGCGGCCCCCTTAAAATTAAGGGGACCGGTCGTGTTAAAGCGGGCGGCCCCTTATATTTAAGGGGACCGGCCATTAATTTTGCAAAACAAACTCCTTTCTACGTAAAACCCAAATCCAAACACCAATTCTAGTTCTCTTTTTTCCTCCTGCCACTGTGTGACGAAAACAACAACCCAAAACCACCAAAATTCAAACCTTCAAACACCCATTCAATCAAAATTCGCAAGGGGCAAACACCTACAACGTGATTAACAACCTCTATTGTAAGATTTCCTATACTTTTTTTTTCAATTTCATCCAATTTTGCTCTTAATCAAAATTGGGTATTTTTTTTAATTTTTGTGTCTTTGATAATTTTATAATTAGAACTAGGAAATCCATAACTATAATGATTCCCGTAGTCATAGGAATTCAAAATTTTCAATAGGATTGAGTCACAAAAAAAATTTTGGTTCGAAAATTTGTAAAAAATATATACATTTTTTTTCAAATTTTTTGTAACTAAGAAATTTCAAAACAAAAGTCTATACATTGTTGATTCATGCCAAAAACATGTTAAAATGATTATACATTGACTATCGAAACATACATACCTAAATGCTTATTTTTCGAATCAATGGGTAAAGTTTTATAAAAATAAAAGGGTGTTTGGTTCGTTTCTTTTGATCGGTTTTTAGAGTCGAAATGACCATCACTATATTTTTGTCACTTGTATAAACGCATAACTAACTTGAATAAGTCATCAAGATATATAATTCATATATATATTGATACATTTTGTGAAAAGTATAAAATAAAGAGGTGTTTGGTTTAACGTTTTAAAACATAGTCTTGAGTCAAAACAAACATCACTTCAGTCTTGTCATGTCATAAGTAATGAACTCACATTGGTCGGCAAAATATACAACTTAATGTATATTTTTTTCGACGATCTTAGTCAAGTCTTGTGTTGATAAAGGAGCGTTTGGATCATTTTATTAAAATTTAATACACTCCCTACTTATTAAATCACAATACTTTACAAGATCACACTAGATGTAGAAATATATAATTCAATATATATTTTTCGAAATTCTAGATTGAGTCAAAAATAAATTAAGGAACATATGGATTACTTCTTAGGTTTTTATTTTTGGAGTCGAAGTAATCATTGTTCCACATATGTCATTTTTAAAACTTTATATTTTTTACTTATAGTAATATTTTACTTTGTTGTTGTCTTTTTTAGGTGACAAACATGCCTCGAGCAACCGTTGGTGATACCTCTCTTACCCGTTCTTACATTCCTAAAGTATCACAAACACCCGGTATCTCTCCTTCTATCGCACACTTCTACAAACCTATCGAAGATCGATGCATTCATGAGGGTAGAGTTGTTGATCAACTTTACTACACATCTGATCACATCGATCGTTATTTTTCTAACATTCGTCTAATAGTCTCTTACAAAATCAATGAGGCCAATTGTCCCTCGTTTCATTTAGAACTTTTAGAGTAAAAGGTCACCACTTCAAAGAGATACTATGGGTCATTCTTATCTCCTTCATGATTCAAAAAGAATTCATCACTCTTTCTCTCTCTCCAACAATTCGGTCAAATCCTCAGAATCCCATTAACTGGTCAAGCCGTATTCACAAACGAGTGGGATCTTGGTTCGCTTGCATACTCTCAAGAAACCGAATGACCATATCATATCGACCTTCCTACTCTTAAATAAATTCATCAATTTCAACGTGTTGACCCTAACCGCAAAATCAAACACAAAAACATCATTCTTTCACCAAATCAATTTCTAACCAAAGAACTTAGACAAGACTTGAAAAGATAGAACAAACTCATTTATGAGAATGTGTTCAGATTAGGAGGACACCGGGACCATCTCCCGGCTTTCCTGCATTATATTTTATATGTATTCTAGTGAGAAAACATTATCATCCTGCGCCTATTTCTTTGTCAAAAGAATTGAAAGTGCACGGGCAACTCCTAAAGCCCATCTTCCTTATGGTATGTTCTTGACACGTCTCTTTCGACATGTTATGGAACACTACCCTCACCTTGACAATGGCATTTACAATGTCGTTGATCATGTCATGCGTCTACTCGCTTTAAGACAAAGCCCGTCACTCCGTCTCATCAACATCCGCCCATCATAACCGTGGATCTTCATCTCACCAAGATGATGATGATGAGGATGATGGTGCTTCTCGTGCTAGTACCCCATCTCCTACCACTTACCTAAACTCTCTCAGACCTCTCGAATACCAACAATATAACGTTCCCACTTCTTCTGAACAAAATGATGATCTTCTCTTCGAACGTCAAACCGACTTGCTTAATCAAACACAACAAATGCATAAGGAAGGGATTCAGCTCTAAATTACATGTGATTTTGGTTTTTCTCTTGTCGCTCCCACTTTCTTTTGATCGTTATTAATTTGTTCCCATTTTCTAACTTAGGGGGGGGGGGGGACGGGGGGGGGGGGGTGGAAAATTTTTTTCCAAACCATTTGCAAGGCATATGAGAGTTTCGGGAAGAAGAAGAAATGCAGACGTTGAAGGATGATTAGCTTAGTAGAATAATCTATTTAGGACTTTAAGTGAACTTATGTGTATGTTTAATTAGTTGTGTGATGACAACCCGACTTGGTCGGAAGAACTTTAACTTTTTTAACTTGCTTAGGATCCTTAATATTTATGAATTATTAGTATGCTCTTATAATTATGCATCCTTGTTTTATAAATTTTTGATTATTGCAAACATACATGATTTCATGCATATATTTTGTTTCACATGAGCTTGCTTGCTAATTGACAACCAAAAAAAACAACAACCTTTCTTCATAAATCTTACAAAAATCAAATTTTTGGTCGTTTAAAAAACACCAGATGGGCGGCCCCCTTAATTTCATAAGGGTGGTCCCTTTAAAGATAAGGGGACCGACCATTAATTAAGGGGACTGGCCATCTGATTTCACGGGTTTTACTATTTCTTTCTTCTTTTTGACTCTCTTTTACCTAGCCTCAGCTATCCTTACCCAGAAAACTCGAACATATTTTGGAAATCCTTAAACTAATTCAAATTCATTCCATTTCCAAACTATTCTCTTCCAATAAATTCCCTCTAAATATTTACCACCACTTCATCATCTTCTTCATCCATTATCAACCACCATAAACCTCCATGACATCCACTAGAGCCTCCATTTCTAAAGCTTCCAAAAGACTAAAATTTAACATCATTCCACCAAAACAATTGTTTGTGGATTTAACTCAAGATGACACAAAAACCCTGTTAGCCTCAAAATATTGAGTCGAACAAGGAAGTTCGTTCATTAATTATATTAGGTCTCGGTCATTAATTAATTATACGTTGTAATAGGCTAGACGGGTAAACGGGCTCTTTATGTAATCTAATCGGTCACGTGTATCGAGCGAAAGCCCAAGTAATCCCAAGCCCGACCCTTAGAAACACCAAGGCATGAAAGCCTCTTGGTTTTAACTATAAATACCCCTCTCCAAGGATGGAGAGGGTGTTGATTCATTTGTAAGATTTCATTTGTGTAATCAACCATTCTCATTTCTCTCTCTAACTTCTTTTCTAAAATTCTTCCTTTTCTCTTATCTATTTTTCTTGTATCAATGGTGAAGTGAAAGTGATATTGGGTTACCGACATTTGGTATCACTCGCCACGGGTGGGTTTAGTGGTTTCGTTGTGGCAATTTTTCTATAGCTTATTTACACACGTCATATTTTTTTCGTTTTCAAATTTTTTATTTCACTATTACAATTGATTATGGGTTGTTGACATACTCGATTACTTTGGGCTTTTCAGTTTTAAGATTTGTGACTTGATCAAACAGTTGTGTTTTTTTTGTCATTTGGGCTTATTGGTCAAATAAGCGTGCGTCTTGGTTTGTCAAGACAAAAGTTCCGGGTTTCTATTTTCTATTTTTTTAACAAACGTTTTTGTTAGTTTTCAGTTTTGTTCCATAGCTTACTGTGAGTATAAATCATTTGGGCTTATTTATAGTGTCTTACAAAAAATTTGGTTAAATTTAGGAGCGTTTTACTTTGACAAAAAAAAACCCGACACCAAGTTTTTTGTTTTGCGTGTTTCTTTTCACGTCAAATTTTTTTCTTTGTAGCTTACTCACGTTTTTTTTTGGAACTTTATCTTTAAAACCTGAGTCCTAGCTTATTGGGCAAACTGTTCATGGTTTCTTAAGAGGTTTTTGAGCTTATTTCGAAGGCTTATTTTTGAGCTTCTTATTTTTCAAAAAGAGAGACATAGATCCAACATTCTAGCAACAAGGACGATTGGTTTTTGTTGTTTCGGTAGAAGACAAAGACAAGGACGGTTGTACATCTTGGAGTCTTGTGTGAACCGAACGAGTTCAAACGCTTTGGAACCGATCTAGTTCAAGTCTTCATCAACCGAACGAGTCATCAACCGATCTAGTTCAACTCTTCATTAACCGAACGAGTCATCAACCGAACTAGTCACTTCAACAAGCACCGATCAAGTCCTTCACTTCATGGAACCGATCTAGTAATTTTTTAAGGACGTGCCGATCTAGTTTCTTCATTCAAAGCACCGAACGAGTTCACATTCTATGAGTACCGATCTAGTTTTCATCTAGAGCCGATCTAGTTCAAGCATTAAGGACCCGAACTAATCGAAAGATTTGAGCCGATCTAAACGTTTGTCAAGCACACCCGAACTAGTAATTCGCTTATAAGACCCGATCTAGCAATTTTCTGATTTTTGGTTTCGAGTGTCGGTAATCTTCGAGACTTACGACATACATTGTTGTGATCGTGACATCTTTTCGATCAACGTGGTATATTCACTTGTTTCCGACGATAATCGTAAGAGTCCGTGAGCAATAATTTTCATACGTTGCATTTTTACAAATTCAAGCGAAGAAGAAACAAATTTAGGAGGGAAAACCGTTTTTTATTTCTTATAATTCCAATTTTACACTTTTGGCCCCTCGACTTCTAAACACTTTTCATTTTTTACATTAAGATTTTCACTTGTTTACTATTAAACCTTTGTTTTTTATGCAAGATTAATTAGAACCTTTTACTTTCAAACTTTTTCATTTTTTTTTCACTTTTAAACTTTTAATTTTTGTTATTTTTTTTAGTTTTACATTTTA